>JAJOZX010013743.1:42500-84806 GCA_023014485.1 Bathynomus jamesi | reverse complement strand
ATGAACAAGAATTGTGTATAACATCATTTGTCAAAGAAAATGAACAGAAAGAAAAATATAATACAGTCAATTTAGATCTGGATATACCCACAGAGAATAAAACAACAAACATAGAAGTAGTAGTCATTGAACAAGTTGGTCAACAATTTAAAATACCAAATTTAAAAGAAGTAATACAACAACTTAAAAAGCAATATAAAATTGCAGATAGAAATTTAAATGATGATATAATAGATAATGTTCAAATGTTAATTGGAGCTGATTATATTCACTTAATTCAGAAGGGCATAGTCAGAATAGGAGATGGGATTGCTCTAGATACTCACTGGGGTATAGCTCCACTGGGACACATAGATAATATAAAATAACAATGAAAAATAAAAATATATGACTAACAAACTTGCCCTATTATGACAAGGTCTTACACAACTCAAATAATGACATAAATACTGAAATATTAAATAAATCATTAACAACTGAAGAATTAGATAAAGGTGTACAACAGCTCTGGCTATTAGAGTCAGTGGGGGTGCAAGATGGTGATCATACAGATGAAAATCAATTAATGGCTGAAAATTTTGAAAACACCATCATGTATGAAAATGGCCATTATTCAATTGAACTACCTTGGAAGATCAATAGTCCAAAATTAAATGATAATCTAAAGGTAGCTAAAGGTCATCTCTATAATTTGATGAGAAGATTAAAAAATGACAAGAGAATTAAAATGTATGATGATGTTTTCAAGGACCAGTTAGAAAAAGGCTTCATTGAAGAAGTTAAAGATCACCCCTTTAAAAAAGACAACTGCCATTATCTTACTCACACAGGAGTCTATAGAAAGGATGCACCCACAACAAAACTTAGAGTTGTGTATAACTGTAGTCTTAAAGATGGCAATAAGCATAGCTTGAATGACTGTCTCATAGAGGGGCCTAATCTTATTTCAGACCTTGTAAAAATCCTTCTAAGATTTAGATTAGATGACTATGCAGTTCAAAGTGATATAAGCAAAGCTTTTTTGAGAATTCATCTGAAAAATAACTATGACAAAGATCAACTAAGATTCTTGTGGTTTAATGATCCATATGACTTAAATAAAGGGTTTAAAACATTTAAATTTAATGTGGTTTTGTTTGGAGCAAATGCAAGTCCTAGTTTACTGGCTTTAACCATCAAACATCACTTAAATTTGTATGATGAAAATGATTTAACTGTTCAGTTCTTGAAAGATCACTTCTATGTAGATAACCTTGTAGGATCAACCAAAACAGAGTCAGAATTAAATGAAGTTTACATAAAAGCAGATAAAATAATGAAAGAAGGTAATTTTGAATTAAGAGAGTGGATCACAAATAATGAGAGACTAAATCAAAAAATAAAATCAGAAGACAAAGGATTAACAGAACCAACAAACAGGGTGAAAACATTAGGCATGATCTGGGATTTGAACTCAGATTCTAAAGTTCATGATTCACTCTGCACAAAAGGCTACACCTTAGATACAACAGCTAACACAAAAAGAAAGATCTTATCCGAAAGTTCAAAAATATTTGATCCTATGGGTTTACTCCTTCCTTCTACTATCAGATCCAGGGTTCTTTTACAAGAATTTTGGAAACAGAAAGTAGACTGGGATGATCCTATAACCAATAAACAACAAGATAGCTGGAAAAGGTTAGCTAAAGATCTCAATAAATTACAAAACATAAATATTCCCAGAGTTTGTGGACACAGAGATACACCTCAAACCTTGCATGTATTTGGTGATGCCAGTGAAAAGGTGTATGGCTGTTGCGCTTACCTTGTAGGTGAGGATGGCAGCCATTTGATCTATGCCAAGGGGAAAGTAACACCCTTAAAACAAAAGAAAACTATTCCTCAGCTTGAACTACTTGCGGGTTATCTAGCTGTAAAAATAACAGTATTTCTCCATGAAGTCTATTATGATGTAAACATCACAACTACATATATTTGGCTTGACAGTCAAATCTGCTTGGCATGGATCAACTCTGATGAGTTAAACTCAAAAAACATCTTTGTCCGTAACAGATTAAGAGACATTAAAGAAGCTAGACAAAATTTGGACATAACCTTCAGATACATTCCAACAAAACAAAATCCTGCAGACTTTCTCACAAGAGGATTATCCTGTAAATTACTAAAATCCAACAAAAATTGGTTTCATGGACCTGAATTCATTCAGGATGAAACAATGTGGCCAGCAGAACAAATTAATGTAAAACTTAACATGATAACCACAAATAAAGTTGAGCCACTATTAGATTATAACAGTTATTCTGACTTTGGCAAACTTGTAAGGGTAACATCTTACTGTCTCAGATTCATTCACAACTGTTTAAAGAAAATAAATAAACAAAGAAATAATGATAATGAAATGTATACAAGTCTAGCTACCAAATATTGGATTAACCACATACAACAAACAGAATACAAAAATGAAATAGATTTTTTAACAATTGGTAAACAAAGAACAAAGTACCCTCTGTGGTAATAAACTTGAATCTTTACATTGACAAAGATGGCTTATTAAGATGTAAGGGTAGATTAAACAAATCACAAATCACATATAACAGTAAACAACCCCTTCTTCTTCCTAGGTTCCATCACATTACAACCCTAATTATTAGAGAGAAACACAATGAACTTTATCACATGGGCGTTCCACAAACATTAAATGCCATTAGAAAGTTGTATTGGATACCCAAAGGCAGAATGACTGTAAAGACAGTTTTGAATAACTGTGTCACCTGCAAAAGGATTCATTCCAGATCTTTCAGGAAGACCAATCCTCCTGATTTGCCAACAGAGAGAGTCACCTTTAATAGGCCTTTTGAAACAGTTGGCATAGACTATACAGGAAGTTTGACTGTTGGTCTGGGAACAACAGAACAAAAAATGTACATCATACTTTACACATGTTCATCTTCTAGAGCAGTCAGCTTAGACGTAGTGAGTGATCTCTCCGCAGAATCATTTGTCTATAGCTTTAGAAGATTTTGTGCTAAGCATTCTGTACCCAAAATTGTTTGGACAGATAATGCAACCTATTTCAAGGCTGGTGAAAACCAAATAAATGACATATTACAAAATTCACATACCATAACATATCTACAAAATAACAAAATAAAATGGAAATACATCCCTGTTGCATCACCATGGTATGGAGCAATCTGGGAAAGGAATATCCAAACAATAAAGAATTGCCTAAAGAAATCAATAGGTAAAAAACAAATTGAATTCTTTGAACTTCTCACTCTCATTAGTGAAATTGAGAATGTTGTCAATAACAGACCTCTTACTTATGTAGGGGATAATATTAATGATGTAGAGCCTCTCACCCCAAATCATTTGATTAAGGGAGAAGTCATTAACCTTCTACCTGATTACAATATCTCCTTGGATGATCCACCTTGGAGTGATAATAATCATGATTTGCAAAATAGATTATCACAAATAACAAATATAAAAACAAAATTTAAAAAGCAATGGAGTGATGAATACCTTGTTGGGTTGAGAGAAAGACATAAATATATACAAAACAAAGACTGGGTTAATAAAATTAGGGTAGGAGATGTAGTTCTAATTAGACAAAATACACCAAGACAGTGTTGGCCATTAGGTAGAGTTTTAGAACTAAAAACTGGGGAAGATGGATTAACCAGGGTTGTAAAACTTAAAACTGCTTCAGGTGAAACTATAAGAGATGTATCACTCTTATACCCCCTAGAAGTAGGACCAACTACTGTTAACAAAAATGATCAAGATGATGAATCTATAATAGATTCTGATGATGATCAAAATTTGACCCAAACTATACCAAACCTAACCTGTTCAATAAATGATGTAACTAGTCCTACTACTACAATAACCTATACCACAAATAGTAGACCACAACGTTCAACTGCTCTACGAGCTAGGCAGATGTTACAACAAAAGATAAGGGCTGGAGTATTGTAATATTTCCTATGGAAAATAAACTAAAATGCAACACCCTTTCATTTTGAAAAGGGTGAGGACTTTATAAAATGCTACACTTTTTATATTAAAAAGTGAGGAAAAACAAAAATGGAATAACAAATAAAACATAAAATATAGGTAATCTAAGATGGGTTAATAATATTAAAGAAAAAATTGGGTTTCACATGCAATTTTTCCTTTCTGGCTGGCCCCAATGTATGGAAAATTTGGGAGTACCGAAATGGAAGACCCACCTAATCTTGGATAAGCCATATTGACATTAAAATAAATAATAATAATAAAAAATAACTCAGAAGGAGAACATGAACTCTTGCTGAGAAAAATTAAATAAACACCAACGAAAAAAACAAATATGGGATGAAAAGAAAAAGATCCCATGGCTAGAAATAGCAACACGGTTTTAAGAAGAAGAAGAAAAGATCGGGATAAGCAGAATAACAGGGCGAGAAGCTGAATAAGCATAAGCTGAGGAAGCATAAGAACAGCGACGGAAAAAGCCGGATTAAAAATGTTTTAGTGGTGTTAAGAGATAAAATTTATAACAGTTTCAAGGTAAGAAGTTCATAAATTTCCCTTCGGTTATTAAATTTAGGTTAAATAAGCTGACATTTCAGCTGTAATTGTTTAACAAAAGTGTATGGAAGTCCAGTTTATGGACACATAGTTAGGCTAGTTCATCTTTGGCCTAGGTCTTCCAACTCCAACGTAGCCTAGGTTGTGTTTAGGCTAATCTGGTTGGAGCAGGACCTATTTTTTCCATAAATTTCATTAAATTAATAAATGATTTATTAAACAACATATCATAACCTTTTCATTTTTAATATGAAATTGATTTTTAAAAACAATACAATTTTCATTAAAAGTGAATAAAAATACCTAGATTATTTATTATAAAACGATGCAATAAAACGATGCAATCTTGCAATAAAAACATGCCTTTTTACAACAAATTTTCATTTATTTTCTTTAATCAGCTTTATATACAAAAATAATGCATTGAATTTAATGGAATTTAAGAATATTTACCACATACAATTTTAAAATTTTTCTTTGTGTGTGTATACATATATATAACCTATATGGCATTGCGGATTTCATTTTTAAAACTGTTAGGGGAGTGCCCTTTTTTCAACTGAGCCCCTGCCCTTCTGAAAGTCTGTGCACGTCACTGGAGCAACACCTATCATTCGTGGGTTAACTTTCATTCAGAAAAAGAGAAAAAAGACTCACCATCATCATCCGCCGGCCACTGCCGACAAGTCAGAAAAATAGTCGGAGAGAATAGGAGAGGGGTGAAAGATGAAAAGAAGTAAAATAAGAACGCTTACAAACCATGCAAATACAGTCTTAACTCACAGTCATACCATGCAAGCAAACTACAAACATGCAAGGAAAGAGTTACAGACATGCAAAGTAAGGAGAAAAAAAAAAAAAGTAGGTAAAGTTAAACAAAAAGTGGGTTAGTTTACGCTACGAGCTACATCTACGTTCGCGTTAGTCTAATTTTTTTTTTTTTTTTAATAATTTTATTGCTGGCATCACACGCTGGCATGTCACAAGCTGGCATTCATCGTCAACAGACTCATCCTCGAGCACCACCACCAGAGCTCCTGTTGCTAACTTTGTTTTTTTTTTATATTAAACAACGTTAATATTTTTAAAATGTCTGTCAAGACGGTTCTTAAACATATTAACGCTGGTAGAATGAACGACTAACGCGGGAAGATTATTCCATTTATCAATTACTTTAAACGTAAAGAAGTTTTTAGCGATATTAGTAATGAAACGTCTGCCACGCGACTTAAATACGTTATTGCGAGTATTACTATTATCGAAAGTGAACAATTTGTCAAATTTTATGTTATCGATGTTATTAACGATTTTGAAAACTTCAGTAAGCTCCCCCCTTAATCTTCTAGTTTCGAGTGAATACAGGTCTAACTCTTTAATTCTATCTTCATAAGGCTTATTGCGCAATGACGGAATAAGTTTCGTGGCACGACGCTGAACCCTTTCTAACCTATCAATATCCTCACGCAAGTACGGGCACCAAAACTGAACGGCATATTCTAAATTGACAGTTCAACTCGGAGTTTAAAAGCTGTTCTACTCCACAATGGGAACAAATATCCATCTATACCAGTTGCACATTCTGTTCAAATGAAAGAGGACTATGAAAATGTCAAACAACTGCTCACTCAAATCAAGTATGAACAATATAACTGGGACGTGTGTGGTGATTTCAAAATGATTGGTTTCCTGTTAGGTTTACAAGGAGGGTTTACTAAATATTCATGTTTTCTTTGCCTGTGGGATAGCAGGGCTTCAACTGAGCACTATAAAGCAGTTCAGTGGCCTCCACGTGAAGGATTGCAACCAGGAAAGTACAATGTACTCAGGGAACCTCTTGTGAAGCCTGACATAGTTCTGCTACCACCTCTCCATATTAAGTTGGGTCTAATTAAGCAGTTTGTAACTGCGTTAGATTTTGGAGGGGAAGTTTTCCAACAGATTCGGGTCATGTTCCCTAAACTCTCTGAGGCCAAAGTCAAGGCTGGCATCTTTGTAGGACCACAAGTCAAGGCGCTGTTGAATTCAAAGAACCTTGAAGCCAAGATGACTCCGATCGAAAAAGAGGCTTGGTATGCTTTCCGTGATGTGGTTCGTGGGTTTTTAGGCAACCATAAAGCATCAAACTATAAGGAATTAGTGTCAAACTTGATTAAGTGCTATGGCAAAATGGGGTGCCGTATGTCTTTAAAATTACACTATCTGCATTCACATCTAGACTTTTTTCGTGATAACCTGGGTGATGTGAGTGAAGTACATGGCGAAAGATTCCATCAAGATATTCAAACGATGGAGAAAAGGTACCAGGGCCATTGGGATGCTTCCATGATGGGAGACTACGTATGGTCGCTGATCAGGAAGGATAAGAATGTTCATACGCGGAAGTCGCGTTCTTCAGTGCATTTTTAAGGAACGCACACTGCATAACGAGGCTTGTTATTCTCTTATCGGTTCTCCTCATGATATATATTATATCCTTTACACCATTTTGGGTTTGTTAAACAATTTTGGCTCAATAAACATTAATTTCCAATAGTGTTTTTATTTTCAGAAAATATTTATTTTAGCCTTCTTTATATACTTTGCCATATGAAAAGTGTGATAACCTATATTTTTGAAACGGTTGATGATAGAGCAAAACCAATATCATTTTTGGAATCAGCGCCCCGAAATCATTAAGAACCTACAGAAAAATCACAATAAACAGAAAATATTTCAAATTTTGTTACCCAGTGTTATTCTTCGAAGTAGCTAGCAATTATAGGCCCATTAGCTTAACGTCAATTGTCGGTAAACTTTTGGAATCCGTAGTTAGGGATCGTATTATCGATCATTAGAAAGTAGAGATTTGATTAATAGTAGTCAGCATGGGTTTCGACGCCATAGGTCTTGTTTAACTAATTTGTTAGAATTTTATAACGAAATAGTGCGCGAATACGATAGGCATAGAGCAGCTGACGTTATTTATTTAGATTTTAAAAAGGCGTTCGATACAGTTCCGCATAGGAGACTAATTGCGAAGGTTAAAGCGCACGGTATACGCGGTCAGGTAGCTAACTGGTTAGAAGAATGGCTTCGTGCTAGGAGACAGAGGGTCGTAATTAATGGTAGTGAATCCGGGTGGTTAGATGTAGGTAGCGGTGTCCCATAGGGTTCAGTGTTAGGCCCATTGCTATTCGTAATTTACATTAACTACATAGATGTAGGATTGACTAGTAACGTGTCAAAATTCGCGGACGATACTAAAATAGGCGGTAAGGTTGTTAACGAGGACGATAGAAATAGGCTCCAAGACGATGTAAATAGGATTATGGAGTGGACAGATAAGTGGCAGATGCAATTTAACGTAGACAAATGTAAAGTTTTGCATATAGGTTCTCGCAACAATAATTACACGTACACGATGGATGATAGGGAGTTAGCGAGCGTTGACGAGGAAGTAGATTTAGGCGTACGCGTATCTAAGGATTTAAAGGTTAGGAACCAGTGCCTGGAGTCTTGCGCAAAAGCTAATAGGATGTTAGGCTTCATAGCGCGTAATTTCGAATTTAAATCGAAGGATATTAAATTGTGTTAACCTAATAGCTGTGAATAGACCATTAACCTCGCTGCAATAACAGAGAGAGCCATTGACATCGTAGAACCTTGCAAACTCTTCATGCCGCTTTCGGTATACAGTGCTCTTGCAGTCTTCTCCAAGCAAATTCCACTCTTTGAGTCTGGAGGTCAGAAGCTCAGACCCTGATTTCGTCAGACCCAAATCTCTAATTAAGTCGTCCAATTCCCTCTGATTTGGAAAGTGAGGGTTTGTACTGAAAGTTACTGTATATTCTTCATCATGACTGTCCTCACCAGCCGACATCTCAGATGAGCTAGCTGCATCCTTATTTTCAACCTGCAAAGTAAAGAAACAAAATATAGGCATAGCTATAAATACAGACGGTAAAGTAATGGATAGATACCTGTTCTGGTGGACGTGGTATTGGAAGACCTTCGCCACGTGGTACAGGAGCTATGGACGACGCTATGCTTGGTTACTGAAGAGTCTGCCTTCCTTTAACTTTCCTGTACTTAGAAACATCTACCATGCAGTAGTAGCAATCGTCGTGGTGGCTCTTTGGTTCTCTCCATATTCTGGGTACCGCAAAGGGCATTGCCTTGCGTACTCCCCGCAGCCACTCTTCAAGTGTGGAGCGGCAGCTTCCACAGATCACATGGGGTGCCCAGGGCTTATTTTGGTCACCCATAGGTATACCAAAATAGAGCCGATAAGCGATCCAGAACTTGGTACCTTTCACAATCTTGTGCGATACTTGCTTGGGGCCTATGTAATACCCACAAACGTAGCAGAATATATCCGGCGAGTGTTTACAAGCTCTAGTTGCCATTCTCTTTACCAAACTGTACTACATTAATCATAACCTGCAGATATAGAGAGAAGAGTTATTAAATCTGCAACAGATTACAGATTCCAGAAAAAATATGTATTCACAACACTGAAATAATGTTCGCAATAAAAAAGGATCGATAACACTCAAATTGTCAGCACAGAGAAGCACAGAAACACAGTACCTCACTGCTGGTAACCATCAGACAAACAACCTGCTTTCTTTGTGTGCTCACACTTACTGACTTCTCAGACTCTGCGCTCTTCTTTATATAGCACAGTGGAAGTTTCGGGCAATTTCTAGAGCAAGAAACTGTCAACGAACATCCGGATTGTTCTCAATAATTCCTGATTATTCTGATATTGCTGCGCCCATAATAACATTATACTGGTAAAACGTGAAAAATTGATTATCTCTGAAACCATTGATGATACACACAAACCAAGGCCAGATTTGGACTCAGCGCCCACAAATGCATATAAAAACATAAAAATTTTTATATAAACAGAATCAGTGTTACACAGTGTAATTAATAAAACAATCTTAGGCCTAAAGAATTATTATTATTATTATTAAGAAGAATTATTATTAAATAATTATTAATAAAGAAATATTGCCTGAAGAATTATTATTAGGAAGATTGAAATTAATTAAAGACGGCTTGGCATCTCAACATCTCAACATCTATCTAGTTTCCATTTGTTCTTAGCCGGTTTTGAAACAGCCAAAAGCGAATCGAAATCTGCATTCATTTGAACAAATGATGAGTTCCTCAATGATAAAACCTATTTTCTATTATATAAAGATCGAATTTTGCATCGATTCTACTTAGAATATGAATTATTAGGTATAGTTGACTTTTAAACTTTTGACATGCAATATTTAAGGTTTCACTGGTTAAAAGGATTAAAATTAAGTGAACATACTTGAGATAAACAATAAACTTGTTTATTTCACAAAAAAATAAGGTTCATTTTAGTATGTTTTTGGCAAGAAGCCGATGCACCGATTCTTCTGAAAAGAAGCTGAGATGGGATTTTATGCCATAAGGACGGGAAAATAACGCTCATTTTGCAGTGTCGTGGAAGATCAAGACATCTTTCAGTCGTTTTGTTGTTAAGAAATTCTGTATTTAGTGATCGTTACTTATAAAGGGTGTCCCATAAGTCCGGCATCATAGGAAAAATAATAAAAAAAGGCAAAACAAAAGCTTTTATTTACAGAACATGCTCAATATGTCCACCATTGTTTTCAATACACAAATTCAGACGTGATACCCAGTCAGCAAGCACACGGTGAATGAAGTTAGGAGTAATGGTGTTAAATGCCCCAATAATGCGCTGCCCCAAATGTTCAACACTCTTAATTTTCTCTGCGTATACCAGCGCTTTCAAGTGGCCCCAGAGATAAAAATCTAGTGGCGTGAGATCCGGGCTTCTAGCTGGCCATTCCACAGACCCTCAACGTCCTATCCAATGACCAGGGAATTGTTGGTACAGGTATTCCCTTACTTGGGTGCTGTAATGTGCAGGAGCGCCGTCTTGCTGGAACCATGTTGGGAAATTTCCTTCTTCGTTCAGGACACTGGGAAATGCTTCTTCCTTGAACATACGTAGGTAGGTGCCTCCAGTGAAATGTTCATCGAAAAAGAGGGGGCCTGTGATGCGATCCTTCCAAGTGCCACACCATACCATCACCCGAGATGTACCTTGTTCTTTTGAAGAGGTATACCAGTGAGGGTTGTTTTGAGACCAGTAGCGGGTGTTGTATCGATTTACCTCACCATTTCCATAAAAAACAGCCTCGTCACTGAACAGAATGGTGGACGGGAAATTGGCATCCCGAGCATATTGTTCCGTAGCCCATTCACAAAATTTCATCCGCCGGTCGGGATCATCTTCGCTTAATTTCTGTAGGATCTGAAGTTTATATGGATGCCATTTGTGAGCCTGAAGAATGCGATGGATGCTACTTTTCGACACTCCTGTCTCGGCGGACAATCGCCGAAGAGACTTAGTGGGACTTCTGTTAAAATGAGCAAGGATAGCAGTCGCTGTATCATCGTATTGGCTCGCGGTCTGGATGCAGTCTGTTAAATTCAGCAGCGGCCTGTCTTTGACTCTGATTTCGTATGAGTAGAATTATCTGGATTCGTTCTTCCTTGCTCACAGACATTATGGCCTGTAGAAAGAGAAAAATATGAATTTCTCCTATGATGCCGGACTTATGGGACACCCTGTATATTAATATTGCTCTAAAACCTAATATTTATTTACATTTTAGAAGGCATGCACTGCATATATATATGGTAACCCCTCCGTCTATGACCTTGGGCGGTTCGAAGTTGACGGGGCTTCTGGTTAGGTGGCAGCAACGGATTTGTTACTCTGGAGTAGCTGGTACCGTATAGGGAATCGCAGTAGTTTCTCTTATACTACTCTCCGATTTCGTCTTGTAGTGGATCGGAGGATTCTGTGGAGCTTACTAAATTCTCTGAAGGTTCCCCGATTCTTCTTGTAGCGTATCGGGAAATTATTTTTCTTTATTTAAGACTAAATTCTCTGAAGAGAGCAAGGCTTGAAGGAGAAGACAAAGATATTTTCTTACGGTAGTTTACTGCTAAAATGTTACAGGTAATGCTCAGCCTCTAAGTTAAATCAGACAATCAGAAGTCAGAATAATAATTTGAAAAATTGTTTGACTATTTATACTGAATTTTTGGTGACATCATTATTATTTAATGGTGACCCGTTTTGTTTTTTATTATCAATATGCTGAATTATTTTGCAAAATATTTGAAGATAAGGTAAATATTTTAGCTGTAGCAATGTCTAAATAGATAAGCAAGATATTTGAAGATGAAGCCATATTTTTATTTTAAACGCTTATTGACAGATGTGATGTTATCATAATCTGCCGAGTTAACTAAAAGTGGAAATCGAAATATGCATTTTATTATGAATTACAATTAAACATGCGTAAGAGCAAAAATTAAATGCCTAAAATTTTAAATTAAGTGTTAAGCAAGACATGACTTCATCTTTTACAACGAAGAGAGAATGTTAAAGAAAATGAACATTGCAGAATTTAACAAGATTACATTATGAAGCTAAATCTAAAAAAAAATGATTAAGTAAATTAAAAAGAAATAATTCATCAATTATTCAGCAAAAATAAAATAGAAAGAAAATAAAAAATTTATCCAAACTCGTGTCAGCGTTATGCGAATTTGGACTCTACATGTAAAAATGACTATAAGAATATAAATATATACAAATATAAGTATTATATGAATATAAGGATTATATGAATATAAGAATTATATGAATATAAGAATCATATGAATATAAGAATCATACGAATATAAGAATTATATGAATATAAGAATTATATGAATATAAAAATTATTTGAACACAAGAATTATATGAATATAAGAATATAGGAACATAGGAATTATTCATTGTTCATTTTTACAGGGCTCTCCCCTCTAGAATGATATTAATACAATAATATAACACCCTAACTAATCCAAACTAGATGATAAATAATGGTTTTTATAATACAGATTTATATACAACACATGAATTGAGATGGTTAAGTCTAGTTCACGTGGTCTGGGTACGCACTCTTGGTCGTGCATAAATAATTTCACATCGTTCGGTGTCTGGTTTTCTTTCGTTCCAAGAATGATCTTTTTACTCCCAATATACCGAGGATAATAGCACACACACACTAATGATACTAACGGCAAATGTTGAAAAAATCGTTACTGGTTGTAGTATTTGTAAAAGGTTATTCTGGTTATCATCTGAAATTTTAAAACGACTCAAATGATCATTCCATTTAGGAGCATGAAGTTCGGGTAGGATGTTTATCGGCTTCATGGAGAGATTTGAGATTTCTATAATGGATTTAAATTTAGTTTGCGACGGGAAGGAGTACGAGTCATTAATGGTAACTTTATAAGGGTTGTATATTTGGAAGGTTTTTGAACGTAAGGAACAACCAATTGGTAGACGGATAACAGTAGGTATGTTGATGAGGGAATAATTTGACGGACACTCAAAAGTAGCGGTAGACCTATTCGCGGAAGAAACCCAGATGTCTGGTCCAATTCGGAGTTGAACGGTTTTATGGGAATGGAATTTCGTGAATGAATATACCGGGGCATGATGGTCATGGAGTAAGTCGATGAAGAGGGACCTAGTGGTTGGAAGAATTACTGGTTTGAGTGGAGGGCAAACGAGTTGTTTGTTCGTTTGCAGGAATCTGTAATGCCGGACGTCGCTATCTGACATCATAGAATATGCTGAAAGGTCTTTGGTGAAGAAAAGGTAAGGTGGTACTGTGGGTAGATACAATCGAGAGAGATTAGAATTGTTTTGGTAGGGTGTTGGGAAAGGGTGAAATTTATATACGTCATAAATGAGTACATCGAAAAATGGTACAATCATGAGATAAGTGTCGGGGCGTCTAAAATCTATACAAGGGCGAGATGTTCCATCCTTTTTGGAAACAAGAATCAGAGGAGCGGACTAGGGACTAGCTGAAGGCTGAATGACATTCTGATCCAACATGTCCTTGATGTGTTCCTCAGTAGTTACTAATTGGGAATGCGGAGCCCAATAGGGAGGAATGAAAATGGGTTTGGAATTGGGTTCCAGCTTGATTTCAAACGGGACCAAATTAGTTCGGCCCGGAGGATCTCCTTTTAAGGCAATCATATCTCTATTTCTTATCAGGAAATAGAGAAGTGATTCCAGTAGTTTAGGATCCTGTGAGGCTGGTGACTCCTGAAGGGAGTGCTCCAGACATTTCTTATATTCTTCTTTTAATGCTGAAGGGTTTAACTCTAAAGAACTGGAAACACGATTTATAGTACTGGTGGGGAAATCTGAATTTATTTCTACTGTGGAAACAGTTCCTATTCTCTGATTTGAAGTTAATTCAATAGGGCTTTTTCCTTTGTTCAAACAAACAACAAGGATAGCTGAATTCTGACTATGACTAAGAACTTGGACAATAAGAACATCTCTCTTGAAATTAATTTTCATTGTAATAAAAGTGTGATCTGACTAATAGTTTTCCTTGACCATTTACTACTCTTGCTAGGAAACAAATCTTCTCATAAGGTGCTACTGTTATATGCTCTGTAGGGCATATGAAAAATTGTGAATCTGACTCTGGTTCGGTGATTAAAATTTGCCTTATTGGTTGAAAAATCGTTTCAGTTGGATTTCGAATCTCAACTGCTGAGTTAACTGAAACTGGCTGACTGAAAACTGGCGGACTGGAAACTGGCGGACTGGAAACTGGCGGACTGGAAACTGACTGACTGGAAACTACCTCTCAGAAAGCTGACTGACTGGAAACTGACTGTGTTGTTGTTGTTTAGCCGATCAGCCCACCCTGATCGAGCAAGCCGGCGGCACGCAGGTAACCGATCGCCCTTTCCGGAGTGGACCAGAGGTTCAGCGCACTAGTGATGTTGTGTTGTGTTCGTTGTTGTGTTGATCCTACTGGATTCAACAACTGGAAATGATTACTCTGGGAGCTGATTTCTCGGGCGGTTGTCCCTCTGGATGCAACCGACTGACTTGAACTGCTAAAACTGGAGGGGGTTTCCTATTTCTTTTGGAAATCCGAACTAAACTGATTCTGTTAGCATTAGGTTGAACGTGGGGCACCTGTCTATTATTCTCATGGAGAGGGTGTGTCCTATTTCTACACTTAACTAATTTTCAGGCTGGGTAAATTTCCCATTGATTCTGGTTGAAGAAATCCATACCTAGTAAGATATTTGTCTGAAAGATGGTGACTGCGTCCACAATACAACATTTTGCGGGATATACCGCGTTACCAACTTCTAAATATAATTCGATTTCTCCATATGTAGGGGTATGGTGTGCCTGTAACTCCTCTGAATTGGCAGAAAGGTACCTTAATTTCATATTTATAATCAGTACTCTCTAGTAACTCATCTGCACATTGTTTCTTAATTAATGTCGTATGTGCTCCTGTATCTAGAAGAGCGGTTAAATCTCGGTTATCTGTACTCCAATTTATTATTAAATCTAGTAGGTTCGCACCTATTATCCTGATGGGTAGTTTATGTGTGTATGTGGGCTTATTACTGCTATTTAGGAGGGAGGAGGTTGAACTGCTGCCTCCAAAGTGGGATCTAAAAAAGAACTTGAACTGACTTCTATGGGAGGACTTGAGTCATATTCTACGGGATCACCATACACTGGAGGGTCTTCTTGGAAAGTGTATTCTGGGGAAACTGATTCTTCAACGGGTACTTCTACGTACCGAACCATCCAACCTTGCTGATTATTTTGGGGTCTGGACATCGGGTAATAGTGTGGTTGACCTTGTGGTCGTGATCTATTTGGTTGGTGATTCTGTTGAGGCTGGGAATTGACTGGTTTCTGAGAATTGGGGGCTTTTGGGAACGTTGGTAATTTGATCTCTGGAAGTGGGGCCTGTACCCTACAGGGGCTTTGTCGGTACCCTTTTGTCGGTCTCCACGGCGATGACCATGTTCATGACAGTAGGAGCAATACGGAGGATAATTGCATTGACTCATCATGAGGAGGAGGGCGTGCATTCTGGGTTTGTGGGGCTTGTTTCTGAGATCGTGTTCCCTGCATCGGCCTCGATTTATAGGGCTGTTGTTGTTGTTGTTGTTGAATGTAGTATATGGGGGTCTCTCTACCCTTCCGGTAGTTCTGGTTCTCTAAGTCTGGGTAATGTTCCCTTGTTTTATTTATGACTACACTTACTGGTTTGTCGATATTTAGACACTCTTGAAATTTCTTTTTAGGTACTACTGGTAGGTTTTGGTAAATGGATGCTGCTACTATTAGATTTCTTTGCGTTGAAGTGAATGTAATGTCGCATGCATTTTCTGCGGCTCGGAGGGCTTCTCCTACGAGTTTGTGTTCGTGTAATAAAATTATTTAAATCTTCATGTTCTTCTTTCTTCCATTTAGCTTGGAAGACAGCTTCTAACGTGGCCAAAGGTTGTGCGAGTGTATTTCTTTGAAAAATTCTAATAAGTGTTTTTTAAAAAGAACAGTATAGGGAAGGTTTACAAGTCCACCTAAGTTAATGTATGCTGGGGAAGTGGTTTGAGACATGTTGGCTTGTGCTTGATCTGAAGTTTGCGTGTTTGGAAATATGTTTGAAGGGCGTGGGGTAGGTGGAAAAGTGGGTGTAGGGGAATTTTCAATGTCAGAAAGCGCACGGTCTGAATCGCTCATGTGTGAAGGTACTGTTAATGTATTTTAATTTGGTCTGCTTAACCGACCTCGATCTATGAAATGATCATTTGAGTGGCTCTCCTAACTACTCTATCTAAAAAATACATAAATAAATGCACAACAATTTGCCTAACTAGGAAAAATTTGAAAAAATTGTAAACAAAATAATAAAAAAAAATGTAAACAAAATTTCGCTCGAATGTACGTGAATGTATGGCAATATTATGATTGGCACATTAAATAAAATTATTCTATGCTAACTATAATAGTGGAAATAACTCGGTTTCGATGAAAAGAAATGTATCACTTGTGTATGGAATGTTCACTGTGTTTTTTTGTTAATTCTGGCTTGATACTAGTTATTAACTGTTAATTATACTGACTTCTCAAATGTTTAGTAATTAATTTGAAAAAAGGATCTGTACTTAACAAGATTCCTACGGCGAAATCCTTAAAGATGTGTCTTGCTGGCCACTTGTTCCTGGACGAAGAATGGGCGTGGAGAACTTGGAGTCGTGCCACACCGGTCGAATGATGGAAGTGAAACTGAAAGTCGTGACACGCGGATCAACTGAATGTTGGTTCTAGTTTCAGGGTCTAGAAGACTGGAAAAATCCTGGTTGCAGAGGTCGCCAGTTGTTAACCTTTCCGTCTATGACCTTGGGCGGTTCGAAGTTGACGGGGGTTCTGGTTAGGTGGCAGCAACGGATTTGTTACTCTGGAGTAGCTGGTACCGTATAGGGAATCGCAGTAGTTTCTCTTATACTACTCTCCGATTTCGTCTTGTAGTGGATCGGAGGATTCTGTGGAGCTTACTAAATTCTCTGAAGGTTCCCCGATTCTTCTTGTAGCGTATCGGGAAATTATTTTTCTCTATTTAAGACTAAGTTCTCTGAAGAGAGCAAGGCTTGAAGGAGAAGACAAAGATGTTTTCTTACTGTAGTTTACTGCTAAAATGTTACAGGTAATGCTCAGCCTCTAAGTTAAATCAGACAATCAGAAGTCATAATAATAATTTGAAAAATTGTTTGACTATTTATACTGAATTTTTGGTGACATCATTATTATTTAATGTTGACCTGTTTTGTTTTTTATTATCAATTGGCTGAATTATTTTGCAAAATATTTGAAGATAAAGTAAATATTTTAGCTGTAGCAATGTCTAAATAGATAAGCAAGATATTTGAAGATGAAGCCATATTTTTATTTTAAACGCTTATTGACAGAGCTGATGTTATCATAATCTGCCGAGTTAACTAAAAGTGGAAATCGAAATATGCATTTTATTATGAATTACAATTAAACATGCATAAGAGCAAAAATTAAATGCCTAAAATTTTAAATTAAGTGTTAAGCAAGACATGACTTCATCTTTTACAACGAAGAGAAAATGTATAAAGAAAATGAACATTGCATAATTTAACAAGATTACATTATGAAGCTAAATCTAAAAAAATGATTAAGTACGTTAAAAAGAAATAATTCATCAATTATTCAGCAAAAATAAAAATAGAAAGAAAATAAAAAATTTATCCAAACTCGTGTCAGCGTTATGCGAATTTGGACTCTACATGTAAAAATGACTATAAGAATATAAATATATACAAATATAAGTATTATATGAATATAAAGATTATATGCATATAAGGATTATATGAATATAAGAACTATATGGATATAAGAATTATATGAACATAAGAATTATATGAATATAAGAATGTATACAGTAAATATAGGAGTTATTCATTGTTCATTTATATATATATATATATATATAATCTTTGGTTAAGGTTATATATATATATATATATATATATATATATATATATATATATATATATATATATATATATATATACACACACACACACACTTCACTGATCAGAAAGCTGAGGACAGTCATGTTTTCATCATATAAAATCCTTCATAGCCGAGATAAACTGAACAAACCAACCGAACATAAGAGTGTTTACATACAATATACTAACATTTTGAGCGAAAGCCTTTTGTGCCCCCATTAAATTATCTGCATTAGTATTTATATGGTGTGGAATGATTACTTGTCATTCAATGTCATTCCTATTCCCATCCGCGGTCGACAGGTGAGAATACACAAAATGAGAAATCCACATTTAAGAGAAAAGTTTCTTGATTTGAGAAACGATGCACTCCCTTCTCATTCGCGGTAAAGGGGCTAAACGGAATGAGTAATACTTCTTAACCTAATTTAACCGAATCTAACCTAACCTAACCTGGACCAAAGTGGGGAAACCGTGGACGAGAATCAGAACGACATGAAATAGAAAAAGACGCATGATTTTTTTATATTTGGGCGCGGAATGAAATGGGAATGACATTGAGTGAGATAATACCGTGTGAAATAACTCGCGTGTCAAATGACTCTTGCGCTGTCTAAAGTTTCGGCAACTGCGTAAGTCTGGAACGATTCTTAATCTTCTCTGCATGAAATTTATTGCTCCTACTTTCTTGTTCTAATACTTATACGAAGACAGATGCGCTTAAAGGTAATAAAACATCAGATGATTTATATTTGGTCTTCTCACTTTTGTTTAAATATTTTAGGAAAATGTCTGATATTCCTCCGCGTCACGAAACGAATGGAGAATTAACACGTGAATTAAGAGCCCCAAAACTCGCTCTCCATGAACAGGTCAACAGCCAAAGAGAAATTTCAATGAGGCTCAAAATATCCAAATTAAGGAAGAGTTCAAAGAACTTTACGGAGGATGCGGCTGAAACTAAGTTTGGCTACTCATTGATGGCAAGAACGGTCTAGACTAGAGTAATAGGTCCAATACGGGAGCGCATTATTCAAAAACTTTCCTCAGCAAATCGCTTTAATATAGCTCCAGAAGTGTGTGCAGCCATTCAGAAGGACTCTGGAACAGCTGTAGCCACGTCCACTGTGAAAATGAAGCTTCGGGAACGTGAGCTGCAAGAAAGGCATATAGTAGTAATGTCAACAGGAAAGAGGATTGAGTTTGCAAAAGAAAATAAAAACTGCAACGCGATGAGACCAAAACTGAACTTTCTGAAAATGAAAATCGTAGATTCGTGCGTGAGACGACAAACCCATGGTACTGTATCAGTGGTGGTTCCATTATAGTGTGGGGTTCCTTCAGTTTAGCTGAAGAGGGCAATCTAGTCAAAATCAATGATAAGACTATAAAACAATATATATATATATATATATATCCCTCTTCCATGCACGGTCTGTGTTTAACATATAATGTTCTCAGGGAACCATTCTGAGTTTGTGTGTATATATATATATATATACTACGCAAGAGCAGAGTGTGAGGGTCGACTGCTGACATTTCTACCACAAACTCTTAATCTAAATCCCATTAAGCATTTGTGGAAACAATTAAAATGTGATTTCTCATTGCCTTCGGGATGCGAGGCCGTCATTCGTACTGAACGAGATCAAACTGTATTTTGAATACTGACCCGTCTTTGAAAATTATGAGTCATTCCCCGTAATTTATTTGTAATGTGCGTTTCATATTTGATAATGCAAGTTAGGTTAAATTAGAAATGCGGTGATTTTCTTCGTTTCTCTTTGTATGTAGATTCGCAGACTCGCAATCGGCACCGTACACGTGAGTAGGACTCTTATGTAACTGGTTTTAATTGATAAATCTCATCGATTTTATTAAAAAATGGAGAAAAGCCTTAAGTTTAGACTTAATTTCAACGCAACAAAACGATGTTTTTCTTACTTCTAGTAAGGATTACATCGTTACAATATCATTACACAACTTCTCGTAAGATCAGTAAGGTTAAGTGGCGTTGAGTCTGTCCAGTAGTTGAAAGGACGACTATCCTCCGCGTTCAGATGATGTTGGTTAATAGATTACAGTGAAGAAATACGCAGAAGATACAAACCTTATAAGCAATTTAAATTACACCCTAAATCATTGCTTTACTTTTAGTCTAAAGTCTTGTTACCCAAGTAAAATACTAACTGATTTTCGTTTTTCTTTCAGACCCATTTATCACGTAAGAAGTTCCAAAAAACCTTAGCCCCCCCATTTGCAGCTTACATGTTTACTTATATCGAAATAGTTTTTAGTGATTATAAAAATATATAAAATTATTTATTGCAGGTATTAAAATTACTCTAGCTGATAAAGTGATAATAGAATGGCTTCTCAATTAATTGGTGATTCGGAGAGGCAACGTGTGATAGATCGCGTACGAGCAATAACATTTCGGGAAGTTCGTGATGCTGGAGCCACCTTTATAACACGTTCATGGGTTGCCAAAAAGTTGCGAAGAAGTGAGGATTTCGTCAAAAGAAATTGGAATAAAACTTTGGATGAATGTGAAATGGATACAACCAAATCTGGGCGCCCAAATTTGCCACTCTCTCAGGAAACAAAGGACATCATTGAAAGCGGTACGCGTAAGCGGAAAAACAGCTGTGCTAAACTTTCTAGAGAGATCGAAGTGTTGAGAGGAAAGATCGTTAGTGGTGAGATCATTCGACTGTACCGTCATAGGCAAGGTTTAAAGCCTTGGCATGAACTTCCAAAGCCAAGAAAAACTCAACTTAACATCGATGACAGAATGTGGTTTGCCCATTATCTTGAAGATTGGGATGTGGATGATTTCATGCATTTACCTGTCTCCGATGAATTTTTTGTTTACGTAACACGTCGGCCTAACTACCAAAATGATCGAGTGTGGGCCACAACACCAGATGAAATCGATGACAATGAACATTATCGCGAATTATTAAAAAGTCCAGACTGTGTTGGTGTGTTTGTTTTGTTCACTGCAAAGAAGCTCATGTGGGTGCTGAAGCCAAATGGTCAGAGTTGGGATGGACAGTATTTTCGTGATATTATTCTATCCCAGCATGTCATTCCTTTTCTAAGCAACCCAAACAATGTTATGGATGTCGATCAGGTCACACTTCTGCACGATAAGGCCCCCTGCTTTAAGGCATTGGCCACTTAACAGTTGTTGCGGAACCATGAGATCGATTTCTTTGGAAATGAAGAATGGCCAGGAAATTCTCCTGACCTGAACGTCTGTGAACACATTGGATCAGTTATAAAGGACAAGGTTGAATGTCTTTTGTTTCAAGAACCTGCAGCAAATCGATTTTCGAAGGATACAATGACGCAACACATTGAAACTGCTTTAGCAAATTTGCGTAACTCTCAAGATCTATTCACGTCACTTTTGGCAAGCTACCCAAAGCGAATTCAGGCTGTCTTGGAAGCCAATGGTGGGAACACCAAGTTTTAATTGTTTCTCATTAAATGCAGGATTAAATTCTCTTTTCTAAGGTATGTTTAGTTTTACTGTACCTCTAATGGTTTAGGCCATGGGCGGGGGGGGGGGGGGCTAAGGTTTATTGGAGCCCCGTAGATGGCCTGCCAATTCTTGGTTTATCTTTTACAGTTCCTGTTGTGTACAGTTTTTTTTGTTTCCCATCTCAACAGAGTCCCTTTTGTAGGAGCTGCACGATTGAATCGGTCCTGGAAGCCTGCACGAATATTTTCAATGGTTTTTGCCATTACGTGTCGCTCATGGACCCAGATACTAGCCAATATGCGGTGTTCATTCGTATAATTGCCGCGATCGTACATTTCAAATAGGTCTGAAAGAAAAACATGTTTTACTGGGGTGACAAAACATTGTGGACACCCTGTGCTCTCGACATCTAAAGTACATCTAGTGTATTTCTTTCATTTTATGCGCGTAAGAGCTTTTGGTAACTCATTGGTCTCGGCGTCGGATTCTAGTTGGTGAGGCTCTGGGTTCGCTTCCAGATGCTGACTCCTGGATTGGGTTGGGTTGATTACTTATCCAATTAATGTTCAGGATCAGGTGACTCACGGGCACTCTCGCCCATACGCAGTGAGAAATGAGTTTCCAGGCTTTCTTATCTATACTGCGTGTATAGATATACAAAATATTAACAATTGCTGTTGCAGCTGCTGCTGCAATTGTCGGCATAATGCATATATCTACATTATGTACAGATAGATAAAATACTGGAAATACAATAGATGTACTTTAAGTATAGGAAGAGTAGGGCTTAAAATTCGGCAAATATAATACATGTATGATTCTCAATATAACCATTAAAGACTTAACGTAGCCCTATAAAAGCGTAGTTTGTTTTAATTTTTATTAAAATTAAAATTTCAGTTTTGCTTCGAGATTAAATTAATTAAATTTTAAGTTAATTGTTTCGGATTAAAAGCTTATTCGCAAAAGATAACATTAATTTGGTTCAAATTAAAAACAAAAGAGTTAAGAAAGAAATCTATAGCCCAAAAAGACGTAGCCAATACCACATCAGTGAAAAATAAAAGTAAACGCTTTAAACTATTATGGAAAAGAGCCCCGTAGGCATCTGGGCAAAAGTGAGGTTGAGTGTGTGTGTGTTGTGTGTGTGTGTGTGTGTGTGTGTGATAATCCATATATGTGGTGGGATAATTTGTCGCGAGGTAACGCTTTCGGTACCTTGGAACATTAAAAAATTAAAACATATCTTGAAACAGTTTTATTGTCGGAAAAAATATGCGTTGGTTCTGATTAGGTTAGGTTAGGTTAGCTTAATGACTTAAGTTAGGTTAATGACTTAACAGAAACGAGCCGAAACACTTATCACGCCCTTCTCGGTTCGATGGAATTAAAGTTAAGTTTAGTTAAGTTAGGTTTGGTTAATTATCTTTTTAGATACAGTGTTTATCGATTTTAAAAAGTCGCAACCGTTACTTATGCGGAGATGCGCGCGTGTGTATTCTTGCCTACCTAACAAAACCACAACAATCTCATGGATACACACTCATCATCACGACACGAACGTGCGGATAGCGACATCAGCGATGTCGTCATAGTTTCAGATTTATATTTTATTGGCAATCATTAAACATCATGAGAAAAGGGATGCGATGAAGGTTACGATATAGCTCAAGTTAATTATTTAAATGAGGTTAACTGTCGCTATCCGCAATTGAAAATGTTGCGGTTTCGTAAGGTAGCCAAACGTGTGTGTGTGTGTGTGTGTGTGTGGCAACCAGCGGCAAAAGTTTCTTTACAAATTAGAAACGGCAAATTATGGAAGGCAATTACATGTTTTTAATTTTCCTTTTGTGTACGGCAATAAACTAAATAAATAAACTTAAATACACGGTTATTACTTACTTATATATATATTTAGAAGCGTATAATTTGGATTCATATTTATAACAGAACGATTTACATCAACCAGAAAGTATAAAAGTGTGGTTCTTGCACTTAAAAGTACTTATATGTAGTCATTATTTCGTTTTAAAAAGTTAATAGTTCAGTATAATGTTTCAGATAACTCTATATATAATGCACCTGTTTATAGTCTATATATATATATATATATATATATATATATATATATATATATATATATATATATAATTATAATACTTATAAGTAGGTCATTATTTAGATTATAACCCACAGGTTATTTTTATTAAAGGGCCAGAAAATTTAGTTTCGAGTGACGCCGTGAATTCTAAACACATACACATGTGGAAGGTACCGACATTTTTTAAATTCATATATCTAAAGAATAAATTAACCAAACCTAATTTAACCTAAGTTAGCCTTAGTGACATCGAACCGAGAAAGGTGTTTCGGGTGCATTCGAGGGCTCGAAGGTGCTTCTTGTTCAGTCATTAAATAATGAGGTACTCGCTAATCTAAACTAACCTAATTAAACCTTAATTAACCGAATGTAGCCCAACCTAATCAGGACCAACACATTTTTTTCCAACAGTAAAAATGTTTCTAGATTTTATTATATAAACATTTTAATGTTCCGAGGTACCAAAAGTATAACCTCACAAAAAATAGATTACCTCACTATGTCTGAATTATCACACACTTGACCTCACTTATGCCCATTTACGTACACGTGCGAACACACACACACACTATATATATATATATATATATATATATGTGTGTGTGTGTGTGTGTTTGTGTGTGTGTGTGTGTGTATGTGTAGCCAGGAGACTACAGCGAATTTATGGATCGTATAAATAAGTTGAACATATGTAAATATATTGGTGGCACCTCAACGTAATACTTAGAAACATTTTGTCTTTCACAAAAAATATATGAAATATAACCATAATAATTTATAATTTAAGAAAAACCTATTATTCTGTTACGTACAAACGACCTTTGTAATACTCTGAGAACTGAGAAGAGGTCATACGAGAAACTCTTTAGAATGGAAGGCAATATATTTAATATGTACGAACATAAATTTTAATTTTAAAACATTTATAACGAAAGCATATTTTATTAATCCGAAAAATTATCTGAAAATCCATCATAATTGGCTTCGGTGCGTGTAATATTTATTGGAAGGCATGATGCATCATTGGAGCGGTAACGTTATTTTCGCGTCATCTATCAACGTTTATACATCCACCGTGTGTGATAAAGTGTTCTAAAGCTGTTGCAACAAGTGTTGCTCGCATCCAATCTCCCTCTGTCATGTTAAATAATGGATATATATATATATATATATCCGAAAAGGAAAACAAGAGCGCGCGCCACTATCGGGTTCTGGTACTTGTAGGTTATCTCTCCCCCCCCAATTTTGACAGAATATTTTCGTTAAAATTAACGAAAGTATCACGACTTAACCTAACCAATTACACTAGTATGCATATGAAATTTTTTTGTCTGCTGTGAGGGTTTTTTCAACTCATATTATATAATTCGACCATGCTGAATTCGAAAATGACATTGGTTTTCCTCAATCAGGTCAGGTTTTTTCTCTATTGGCCATTTATTATAAGTCAATTTTATCCCCAAATTTATTGATTTTTTTAGCTTAAACGCTGTAGATACGAGTAATATTATAAGAACACTCGTGAAAAATGAAAACATTGTGTGAATAAATACTTTTATTCATACAATGAATATGGAAAAAAGTTTATTGAGGAAGGAATGAAGTTTTTTTGGCTTTCCGTCTGTGTTTTTCTTCGGGCACGTCTCGCTTCAAACACCAGCAATAGTCCGCCAGCATATTGATATCCCAATTTCCCTGGTACCTCTCTTCCATTATTTTGATATCTTGGTGAAATCGTTCACCCTGTTCCTCACTATAATCCCCGCAATTTTCAGGAAAATAGTCCAAGTGGGACCACAAAAAGTGCATTTTTATGGACATGCGCGACCCATGAGCTTTGAAAGCTTCCATCAAGTTTTCGACAACGGACTCGTATTCTGGACTTCTACGCTTGCCAAGAAAATCAGTGACAACTGATTTGAATGCCTGCCAGGCATTCTTCTCAGTTGGAGTCATTGCGTTTTCGAACTGAGTATCCTTGATCAAAGTTCGAATTTGAGGACCATCAAAAACCCCAGCATTTAGTTTAGCATCAGATATATGAGGAAATTTACTCTCGAGATATCGGAATGCTGAACCCTCCTTATTCATTGATTTGATGAAATTTTTCATCAAGCCCAGCTTAATATGAAGTGGTGGGAGCAAAATCTTTGTTGGTGGTACAAGGGGCACTGAAACGACATTATGCGACCCAGGTTCAAAATTCTCTCTGGATGCCCATTCACGCTGTGCATAGTGCTTCTCATCCGCTCGGCTATCCCATTTGCAGAGGAAACATGGGTATTTCGTGTATCCCCCTTGCATTCCCAATACAAATGCCACAATCTGAAAAAAAATGAAAATATTTAAAGAATTTAGAGAATTTGTTCTATCAGATAAAAAAATCTATGCATTGGACTGCATCACTTCTGTGGGGAAGTTAAGTGTTCTTATACGCTTTCAAATAACCTTTGGAAAAACAACATAGTCAATAGCAATAGTTTACTTATGATATTAGTATTACCTTCAAATCTCCACAGATCCTCCAGTTATGTTGGTCGTATACGAGAGCATCCAGTAAAATTTTCATGTTATCGTAGCTCTCAGTAAGTTGTACGGAATGTGCTACAGGGACTGATGCAACCCTATTCCCAATGTTGAGAAGTACTGCTTTCAAACTTCGTTTAGACGAGTCTATAAATAGCCTCCATTCTGATGCGTTATATGGCAGGCCCAAGGATTCGATTAGCCCCTCAACATTGCAGCAGTACACTAAGGAAGAGGTATTTTCGTGCACTGCAAAAAACTTGCGGAATTCTTCCTCTCGTTTCCTATACCAGGAGAATGTTGTTCCCGGAGCCAGCAAGTTGTCCTCTCGAAGTCGTGAGCCCAAGATCTCGGCAGCTAATTTGGAAAGTCCTAAATCCCTGGTAAGATCATTAAGTTTGGCCTGGTTGAGAGGCCTCGGCTCATTTGAAGCGGTATTTTGAGGTGTATATACGACTGGGACTGGTCATTGGCATTGGTCATTGATTCATCATCAGAATCATCGAAGTCCAGGGTTTGAGGTGGGTCGGGTATTGGAATTCCAGGACCATGGGGTACAGGTCTCATAGCAGAAGGAATGTCAGGGTATACAACAATGTGTTTATTCTTCTTGTTAACTCCTGAAAATAGAAACACAGAAACATGGATATAAAACTTGCATATGAAATAGAAGAAGCATTCAGACAGTGGCGGCTCGTGAGGGAAGGCTGCGGTCTGTAAGATATGAAATAGGTCGATGGAGTCTGTATATTTCTTTCTTTTTCATTCATATTGTCCCTTCGGGGACAATATGAATGAAAAAGAAAGAAAATATACAATCATTGTATATGTAAATGTAACTTGTATAACAATATGTATGTGTAAATGTATTTTCTATAACAATATGTATATGTAAATGTATGATTACCATTATGGTGAATATTATGCTATATATGGTGAATATTACATTATGGTGAATATTATGTCGTTTCATACGAGGATTTCAAAATATTTAAGAAAAATAAATTTATAAGCCCACCTTGGAGGTTTGTCATGCAGAAATAGCAATCTGTCACGTGATCCTTTCCTTCTCTCCAAATCATGGGAATTCCAAAAGGCAAAGATTTCGCTCTGCCTTTGCTCCATCTTCTCAAATTTTCAATGCACGTCTTGCAGCACATATGAGGGGCGAAATTTTTGTCCTGGTCCCCTAGCTTAATTCCAAAGTATGCTCTGTACATTGTCTTCACAAATTTAGTGATTTGGGACTGGTTATTTGGCATGGTAACCGTCCCACATATGTAGCAGAATCTATTGGGATCATTTTTACACGCTCTATTCATTATGAAATATTTTATCTATATGCCTGAAAAGTAAAAAAAGATATTATACAAGTGAAACAAGTGATGATAGATGTTACTGTTCCAATTCCGCTTTGACAAAATCACGAAAAATTCTATTTTACTTATGAGGCCATAACCGGATAACCTGAGCTGGTTGAGAAAAACGGATTGCAGATTCGAAATCAGCAGGAAAGACTCTATAAGAATCACTTACAAAACCCTTGACAGCAAAATTGATGCAGACCAGTGTTATCAAGGGCGTACAGTTGATCTATTAGTAAATAGTAAATACTATTCCAGAAACAAACAATGTTATAATTAATAATAGATCAACTGTACGCCCTTGATAATTGGTTAGGTTAAGTCGTGATATTTTCGTTAGTTTTAACGAAAATATTCTGTCAAAATTGGTGGAAAGAGGGAGATAACCTACAAGTACCCGGGTTCTTAACCCATTTACTCACTAGGTACACAGTTGTGTCGCTGAAAAGTAAACCATATTTATTCTTATGAAACACATATAAAGGCACATTTCTTTTTCACCCTACATCATAATTCGTGAGTGAAAGGGTTAAAGAAGGGAAATAATAACCAACCGACGATTTAAAAGAAATATTGAGAGCCTAGTACGAATCAGTCTTCGATATCCCAGAAAACGACGAAGTGGTACCAGACAGAGATACATTCTTTGAATAGAAATTACAAGGAGATTGGGAGTTATTGAAGAATAGGGACCCCAGCCTTCTTTAGTTAGCTTTATAAGGCTAACTAACGAAAATATCATGACCTAACCTAACCAGTCGTCAAGGGCGTACAGTTAACCTAACGATTGGTTAGGTTAGGTCGTGATATTTTCGTTAGTTAGCCTTATAAGCCTAACTAAAGAAGGCTGGGGTCTCTATTCTTCAATAGCTCCGGAGATTGTACGTGTATAACAGATTTTGATTTTACCCCAAGAAGATATAGCGCGAGCTATACGACAAGTAAAATCACATTCAATTGCAGGTCCGGATAAATTGAACACCTTATTGATTAAAAACTGTAAAAATGGAACAGCTACACCCCTACACTGGATATGGAGAAGATCCCTGGACACGGGGAAAATCCCGCGCATCCTGAAAAGAGCAAACATTGTCCCTTCGTAAAGGAAATAGTTCTCAAGCAAAGAACTATAGACTAGTGTCACTGACGTCCCATCTCACCGAAATATTTGAAAGAATAGTTAAAGCGAAAATTCTATGACTTCTTGGAGAAACTAGAAAGATTTCAATGAGAACCAACACGGATTTCGATGAGGAAGATCCGGCCTATCACAACTAATAGAACGCTACAACAATATCATAGAGCTATAAAGGAAAATAACTTGGCTGTCAGGGGGCCAAGACTATTCAATCAGCTTCCGAAGGAGATCAGGATTATCACTGGTGTTGAAGTGAAATTCTTCAAAAGAAGACCAGATGCCTGGTTCAGGACGGTACCAGATGAGCCAGGTGTGCCTGGCTGTGCGCGATGGAGATGGCAAGAGAGCAACTCGCTCCTCCATCAGGCCATGCCTAGAGGTGGGACCATCAGCTTGACTTTCGCGTGAAGAAAGACCGACGCACGGAACTACTACGAGGTTACGAGGTATATATTTATATCAGTACCAAATATATTAATTTGTGAGGACTTAACTTTCGATTCCTAACAAGGAAGGAAAATGATGAAGTTATTTATTCTGAGAAGTTCTACGGCAACATTTACAAAAGACGACAAAACCCAGGTAAAACTGTTATTACAAGAGCCCGGATGTTCAGGCAAAATGCCATAAATGCCGTTTTTTGCCTATTTTCGCGTTTACAGGAAAAAGCCCCTTTTTCGTCATAAAGGGCCTAATTTGCCTTTTTCCCATTATTTTCTAGTGTTAGTCCATTAGTATTATTCCATTTTTTTTATGAAGGAGGAGGCTAAGGGCGAGCGCCCGCAAACGTGTCCCCTCCATAGAAGAAGGAGAGAGTCAAAGACAAGGTCTCCAAGGCTCAATGATGCCATTTTTCTTATTTTTTTTTTAATATAAGCTTTGAAAAGATTGCGTAGTGCGAAAGATGCGTGTACGTGTAGTGAGGAATAGAGGGAGAAGTGTGTGTTTGAAAGCACGCTGGACTGCTCACAGAGTAGATGAGACAGTACTCCCTGTCTCGTACCTAACATCCCCCCTGCAGTACTTCCCTGGTCGATTAGTGTGTACAATCTCCTCCTTTTATAATAGTATTATTTTATATTAACCATATTTTGAAATTTAAATCCTTATTATTCTTATGTAACGAACACTTTCAATACCTATTGATTCGTTCGCTATAATGGCATTGTAATACGTATTATTTATTATTTACGCGTGTGTAATGGCATTATTCTATATTAAACTTTATTTCTGCAAATGAAATAATTGTTATTACGCGTAACTAATATTTGCACAACCTACTGTTTCGTTCACTGAGGGCGTTGTAATATGCGTTATGCGTATATAAAGGTATTATTCTAGATTAAACCATTTTTTTAAACAAATTTATAAATGTCAAATTTTTTTTTTTTTACTGTCTATTTTGAATGTTTATTTTGCCTATTTGCCCGCCTTTTTTAACGGTTTTAGAGCCTAAACATCCGGGGTCTAGTTATTACATATTTTGGAAACATTTGCACTTACCCGCAAAATTTTGAACGACTCGAAAGGAGAATGTTTTGAGTTTAATTCCTACAAATAACAATGATATAATAAAAAAAGCAAAAATGCGGCTCAAATTTTTCTGCCCGTAACATAATCGATATAGATATAAATTTATAACCAGAATACCTAAAGCTCATCTTAGAGAGAAATAAAAAGAATTATTGAAAAATTAACTATGAACTCAAATGAGGTTGACTGAGCAAATATAAATGTACAGGGTGTCCCGTAAGTCTGGACCCATAGGGAAAAATAATAAAATTACAAAATAGTCCAAAAATTTATTACATAATCTGTTCAAAGTGTCCGCCGTTGTGTCGCACACATAGTTGAAGACGCAATCTCCACTGCAACAGCACTTTCTGAATCACAATCGCAGAAATTTCTTGACACGCCTCCACAATGCGTGCTTTAAGGTGGAAAATGTTCTGAAGTTTGACCTCGTACACTTTGGCTTTCAAGTGGCCCCACAAATAAAACTCCAGCGGAGTAAGATCATAATAAAAAAATAATAAAAATAATAATAAAAATAATAAAAAAATATATTATAAATAAATTTTTGGACTATTTTGTAATTTTATTATTTTTCCCTATGGGTCCAGACTTACGGGACACCCTGTATAATTAAAGAAAGTAGACTGGGAATTGATATATATATTATATATATAATTCAGTGGCGACTTCTGCACTCGGGCTTCTCGGGCTGAGCCCGAGAGGCAAGGGGCAAGGAGAAGCATGAGAGATAAAATTGTGTATTTACAGATTTAAGTTTAAAAAAAAAAGTTTTAAATACAAATTGTAAAAATGTTTTTTGGCTGGTAGTATGTTACTATTTTTCTGTCTAGCCTTCGTCGCGCAAGCAAATTTTGAGCGCATTTAGATACCCTTACTACTGTACCTATAAAAAAACTATATTGACACATTAAGTTTTCGTGTAATCTTTCAAGATCCTTACTCGGGCGCAAGACATTACGCCAGAGAAAGTATAAGTAATATCATATATTTAAAGTTCTTTTAATGAATAATTATTTGCTTGCATACGGTTACATAATAGTCCTTCTTCTAATTCTCATTAAATAAAATACGTTTTTCCTCCTATTAATTTTTTTATAAAGAAAAAACATTTCAATTCGGGCTTTCGGGCTTATATCCTTTGGCCTTGTAGAGGGACTAGAGGCACAATTTTTAATTCTGGCGATACATGGTAAGTTTTTACGTTTCGATAAGCGTGCTTTCAACTGCCTTGGGCGGCGGTGCAGTTTGATTTTTGCCGCAATGTGAGGTTGTTCGCTTTTCTTAAGTAATCTGATTTATTTTTAATATTATAAGTATTCTGATTCAGCTCCTTCTTACCATACCTGTAACTTCTGTTTCAAATGAAAGAAGTTTCTCTGTTCTTGATCGAATTAGATCATATTTAAGAAACACAATGGCTCAAGAACGGCTCTCGTCCCTGGCTAGGATTTCAATTGAAAAAGAAATACTTATTGATTTAGAAAGCAAAAAGGAATTACATGACCGAATATTAAAGGAATTTGCTTTAAAACCAAGACGCTTGGACTTTATGTTCAAGTAAATAAAATTCAAATAATTTTTTTACCGAGGTATGTATTTATTTATTCTATTGATAATCTTAAGTTATTGTCATGCATTTAAATGTCGGCTCATATGTAGACTTGAAAATTTAAAAAGAGCCTGAGTAGTCTTGAAGAGCTGGAGTCGCCGCTGATATATATATATACGCGTCTCGCTGGTGTAGTGGTTAGCGTCGCTGACTACGAATCTATCGGCCCTGGGATCGAGACCCGGTGACGGTAGGCGGCGCGCAGCAAACCCAGCTGTTCATCATTCCATACAATAAAAATTGGTTGGTAGATAAATGGGTACCCTGGGTAGCCTAGTACTTAAGACGCTGGGCTGGGCTGCTGGTGGGGCGTGGTTCGGATTCCACGTTAAACTGTAGGTCTAAGGTGGAGTGACAAGCCTGACCTTCGTCAGAATGAACAATTCGGGCGGAAGCTAAACCAAGGTGTGTGTGTGTGTGTGTGTGGCGACAGAAACGCCTTCAAATACTTTCGCGATTTCCACTTTATAATAAACCCCTGTTCCATCGACACAACCACGACAAAAATGACGTCACCGCAAGATTCACTCAAGGCATTCCCTCTGCCCTAAACGTCACACCTCGACCTCGTTATAAAGGACTCCCTGCCACGACGCCTAAGTCGCATCTCACCTCTCTCCTCGAAGAACTTCAGTGACACAATATTGACACAATGTCTGTAACAGGACCCATTGGCCTGGTGTCATTCACTTAACTTTATATAAAGACTTTCATCACCTCGAGCATTATTATAATATTGAAGTCATTATTCAAGTGCACATTTATAACATTTCAATACAACTTTCATTCAAACAACTGCGACGTTTAGTTGTTTCACATAAATCTCATTTATTTTCTTTAATAACATTATTTGATATGAAAAGATAATGGTGACCCCAGCCTCAAAGCAATCATTATCATTAACATTAACAACTCAACAACTTAACATAATTATTATTAATATTATTATAGTGGCAACAAGGCACTATATATATGTATATAACCTTTGGTTAACCTTTGGTTAGCTTCCGCCCGAATTGTTCATTCTGACGAAGGTCAAGCTTTTCACTCCACCTTAGACCTACAGTTTAACGTGGAATCCGAACCACGCCCCATCAGCAGCCCAGCGTCTTAACCACTAGGCCACTTAGGGTACCCATTTATCTACCAACCACTTTCTTTATTCCTCTACACCACTGAGGCGTGTGTGTGTGTATATATATGTATATATACACACCCACACCCACACACACACTATATATATATATATATATATATATATATATATATATATATATATATATATATATACAGGGTGGGCCGAAAGTTTGGATCCATAGGAAAATATTTATTTTAATACATAAATTACAACAAATGGTAAATACTTAAAATGAATATCAACTTTAACTCGTAAATGCGTATCCGTGATACTGTACAGTAGTTCGTACTCCAGTATAAATACTCAAATACTTTTTTTATTTCAGCCCAGAAATGGCTTCGAATCTAACAACAGAAGACCGGGTAGAACTTGTGCTCATGTACGCAAGACAGGGCGCTACACACAGAGAAGTTGCTACCGAATTCAATAGAAATCATCCTGATAAGCATCCAGTAACACATGCGACTGTTGGCAAGTTGCTTAAACGTTTCAAAGAAACAGGAAGTGTACATGATCGACGGCGTTCTGGTCGTCCAGAAACTGCAACTGATGAAAATACCTCTGCAATGGTATGTGAAACTTTAACGAATAGTCTAGTAAAGTCAACAAGACGATTATCAAATGAAACACGCATCTCGAGAACGTCAATTCGAAGAATTATTAAAAATCATAAATTCCATCCCTAAGTGTCTCGATGTCAGAGGCCGCCAATTTGAGCATTTGTTATAATTTGTTGTTTATACTGGAGTACGAACCACTGTACAGTATCACGGATACGCATTTACGAGTTAAAGTTGATATTCATTTTAAGTATTTACCATTTGTTGTAATTTATGTATTAAAATAAATATTTTCCTATGGATCCAGACTTTCGGCCCACCCTGTATATATATATATATATACACACACATACATATATACACTATATATATATATATATACTCCTAGAATAAATTCCAGGACAAATACTACTAATAACAGAAAACGAAAATAAACCTTTATTGCTGAAAATGTTTCGAACAGAGGAAAAAGAAAAGTATCAAACTCTTGAGAAAAATTAGAAAATCAGAACGCTATTTAGACATCCACAAATGCAAAACAGGTGCAAGGAGATTCAAACTAATATACAGTATATACGTGTCACAGATTTGTGACTATACTGCAACCAACTAGAATTGCGATCCCATAGAGCTGATGTGACTTCTCAGTGCTACCCCAGGCTAATAATATCCAAATAGAAAAATACATTTATATAACAGAACACTTTAATACTAGCAAGACAGTATTACACGAGCCTGCCAATCCTTTAATTTTACTTTGAGAATGGTTTTCTTATAACTCATTTTCACTCCCACATTAAAATTTAATCAATTAGTCGGCACAAAGCGACTCAATTTGTTACAGTGGAAAATCTTAATAATGATTAGCATCTACAATTTAGCAATTAGAACTCAACACCTAACTTAACTTAATATTATTCCTGCGATTATACCTGTATTAAATGTATACACATTTTCTTAATAAATTAACACAGACCAGTAAAATAGAGTTGGGGACTATAATTGATTAAGTTTACATCTTAAACGGCAATACTCCATATAACATGTACCTATCACCAGGATCTAAAATACACTATTGGGCCTTCCTCATCATGTTAACTCCAGTTGTAAGTAATTCCATTTATGCTTAACATTTTATGTACCAGAAATTCTTCTTGAATGCCACACTGAATTAATAAACCTTATTTCTGTACCTCAAGCCCTTGTGTTTAGTCTCCAGATAAAGTAGTTTTCTTTCATGGATTGTTCTACTTGCGGATACTCCAGAGAAGCCTCCAATGCTCTTGACTCTAGAACTTTGTACTTGTGCCAGCTTGCAATTTTTCCCAGTAATTCCTCTTGTCTGATTATTTCTCACTTGTCCATGGGTGGGCCCTTCTGTCCTCTACACCCATTCAAACTGGAGTTACTGGCAAACCTACAAGCTGTCCAGTGCCTCCACTGATTCTACCTTTAAATAAAATCATATTATAAATATCTGTGCCCTGAAACCCACACCATATTCTTATATAACATCCAAATCTTGCCTTACACACAGTTGAGATATCTTTGATTTACAACAGCATGAGAATTTAGCTGATCTTAGCCTATACAGTGGACAACACTTATAAGAGCGACGCTTATAAGAGCAACACGCTTACAAGAGCGAAATCCCAGGGCACGTTCCTGTGCCTATGTAAAATCCGACGGTTATAAGGGCACTAGCTAAGGATATAAGAGCGCTCAGATCCCCAAGTATGGTCAAAATGTGCGCCAAAACCACTTTTCCAAGAGATTTTTTCACCCACAGGCTAAGATGTGTGTTGTGTAGTGGCGCGCTGTATGTCTGCTTGTTGTATGTGAGCTATGTGACGTGCGATCATAACAGTGTGCTGACTATTTTTTCCTAAATGATTGGTTGAATCAGTTCAGTTGTGCTTTGAGAAAATCGCGCGTGTGTTGTCTTTGCTTTGTGGGCTATGTATGCATAACTGACATTTGTTTCTCATTCTCAGAGATCATGAGCGGTGGGAAGCGAGTCACATTGACTATGGAGCCGCAAAAACGGCAATCAAATTTGACTGAGTTTTTTACTCGTATGTGACACATATGTGCAGTACCTTGTTGCCTATTTTTTACCTATTTTTACAAAATTACTGATTGGCATGCAATATAAACCCATTTTACATTCGGATATAAGAGCGTGACGGATATAAGAGCGGAAACGCTGGGGACGGAGGGTGCTCTTATAAGCGTCGTCCACTGTATATTCGTTTACATTCTACTCTTGGCCTTAGCCAATATAATAAATTTGGCAGAAGTAGTACACCAACTTCAGTAGATTATAGTGACTCCAAATCTCATGTAAAATGAAATAAGTGATACCCATGCCCCTTTTAGTAATGCCATTTATCCAGAAGGAGACTCAACAAGCTTGCATTTAGCAATTTGGTTTGAAAAGTAATACCTATCTGGTCATCTCTGCCAAATCTCTCAATTTGGGCCTTGACTCACAACCTGTTTTACTTAGGTCCTAATTTTTCAAACAGTGTCTGCCCTTTCTATGTGGGCCTAGTATCTATTTATTTATTTATTGCTTACTTCACAGATTTAATTAGTTTGATACAATCATAATCGTTTAGGCTACCAAGCTTTACCATTTATCTGGCCCACATCGAGTTTCACAGGAACCATATATATATATTGCCCTAGGTTATGTGGCAACTGTACATTGATCAGTTGTTCCCGCGTGACCAATTCTGGCCAATCAGGATCTTTATAACAGATACAGGGAGTTGGTCTCCGTGAAGCTTGATGTGTCCCATATATCTCAACTGACATCTTTTGTTATATGTAAATTTGTTGTCATTACCAAGGTCATCTACTAGATAACTCGCATCTATTTTTTTTTTTTTAACTCTAATCAATTTAAAGCTCACCTTATGATGTGCCCAAACAACATTTTCAACTTAGCGACACAACACTCAATCCCATGGTAGACTGAAGGAAATATTTTGTTTACTTTGTCATACCCCAAATCTGTTTTGTCATACACCAGATTTCATGCTAAAATCCACCAGATCCACTTCCTTACACACCACACCTATTTTGACAGGCTACATGTGGGGAAAACACAGTAGCAGAAAAAAATAATAACCCAAAATACTTTTACACATTTGTGAAAAGAAAACTGAAATGTAAAGAGAGTATTGCCTCGTTAAAAGATTAGGTAACCGAATACACAAAAGACCCATAAAAATTAGCTAACTACTTCAGGAACAGTCTAACTTTGTTCAATACCCCTTAAGTCCGAGAGGAAAGTAGGAAATCCAGATGAATTTTTTGACATGATACAAATCATCCAGACAAATAGAGTGCCATGTTTCTGAACAAATGCAAAGAGTGTATTGCCAAGCCACTATACTTACTATGGAGAAAATCACTCGACACAGGACAAATTCTACTTCCATTAAAGAACGCGAACATTGCCCCCTTATTCAAAAGAGGGAACAGTAGCCCTCACTTCCCACTTTATAAAGTGCCTTGAACGTATAATTAAAGGCAAAACTACTTACAACCCACAAGAAAAGAATTTATTCAGTTCGAACCAACATGACTTTATTGCTGGACGATCGTGCCTACTACAGTTATTAGACCAGCAAGAGAAAATACTGGAAACATTGTGTCGAGGTCAAAATATAGATACAATATACCGTATATCGATTTTCCTAAAGTCTTCGATAAGTGTGACTGTAGCATGTCGAAATAGGTGTAGTGTGTAAGGAAGTGGGTCTGGTGAATTTTAGTATGACATCTGGTGTATGGCAAAATAGATTTAGGGCATGACACAAAGTAAACAAAAAATTTCCTGCATTGTACGATGGAAATGAGTGTTGTGTCGCTGAGTTGGAAATGTTGTTTGGGCACATCATAAGGTAGAATCAGTGGAGGCACTGAACAGCTTGTCGGTTTGCCGGTATTTCCAGTTTGAATGGGTGTAGAGGATAGAAGGGCCCACCCATGGACAAGTGAGAAATAATCAGATAAGAGGAATTCCTAGTGGGTACTGGGAAAGACTGCAAGCTGGCACGAGTACAAATTCCAGAGTCAAGAGCATTGGAGGCTTCGCTGGAATATCTGCAAGTAGAACAATCCGTTTCAATTGTTTGTTGCCCAATGAAAGAAAACTAATTTATCTGGAGACTAAGCACAAGGGATTGAGGTGCAGAAATAAGGTTTATTAATTCAGTGTGGCATTCAAAAAGAGTTTCTGGTACATAAAGGTTAAACATAAATGAAATACTTACAACTGGAGTTAACATTGGTATGGCTCTGCATGATGATGAGGGCCAAATAGCGTATTTTAGATCCTGGTGAGGGGCACATGATAATTATATGGAGTACAGTATTGCAGTTCAAGGTAAAAGGTTAATTAATTATAGTCCTCAAATCTATTTCAGTGATCTGTGTTAGTTTATTAAGAAATTGTATACACATTTATTATGGGGTATAATCTCAGAAATAATATTAAGTAAGTTAAGTTAGGTATTGAGTTCTAATTGCTAAATTGTAGATGCTAATCATTATTAAGATTTTCCACTGTAACAAATTGAGCCATTTTATGCCAACTAATTGATTAAATTTGAATGTGGGAGTAAAATTGAATCATAAGAAGATTATTCTCAAAGTAAAATTAAAGGATTGGCAAGCTCGTGTAAGATTGTCTTGTTAGTACTAAAGTGTTCTGTTATATAAATATAGTTTTCTATTTGGATATTATTAGCCTGGGGTGCATTGAGAAGTTACATCAGCTCTGTGGGATCAAAATTCTAGTTGGTTGGAGCAGCATAGTCACAAATCTGTGACAGTGACCACGGAATTATAGCACACAAACTTAAGAATAGAGGAATTACTGGAAAGCTTGGACGATGGATATTTAATTTTCTGATTCAAATAACACAAAAAATGGTAGCAAGAAAGAGGAGCTACAAAATAAAGGATACAAAACACACTGTTATTTTATTTATGATATTTTGATTGGGTTCAGAATCCCAGCTGAGCCTTGAAGGGCCAAGCTCTGAAGGGCTACTTTAACTTATAGCCTAAGTTAATCTAGACTAAAATCAACTTACGGACTGGAGGTCCTATTAGTTCTTACCTCAGGGTTGCTGACTCGATGTGGGCCTACTTTAAGTCTCAGTAGCATAAAATTAAGAAAAAACAAAAGGGGCACTATTTATGATCTTCTTTCTAAACCTTGCAACAACAACACAACCTGCACCATTGCACGATGCAACGATCCTGTATCTAAACAACCAAACTGAATTGCAAAAGAGCTCTCTATAAGTGCCACATTCAACAAACGAGTAGAAAGGCCATTGCCAGTGCCCAAACAATGATGTCACAAGAGTGCCCAAACAATGATGTCACAAGAGCCAAAAAAATGCTAGCTCTAAATTAAGTGAATTTTTCACTAACCTTACAATTATGAGATGGATATAGTATATACACCTTAACTTAATATATACAAGCAATGCTGCATCAATCGGCTTAATCATCATATCGCTTTGGGACAACAATGGCTCTTCCTCTTCGAGGTTTTCTAACACACTCCAAGACAAACAAACTCGCTTGTCAGGGATCTTGCAATAATAATGCCATCGGATGAAGAATTCTGCAATACTGTAATATTAAAATTACAACAGCTAGAAAAATAGTAGGAATTATCTGGAGGAGATTCGACAGCAAAACTGCAAACATTATGTAAAAATTATGGAAGAGTTTACTCCTATCAATAATTAATTGGAGGGCGACAAGGAAAAGTGGTGTATACAAGTACATTTTCAAGTGATTTTGATACCTGACTTCGAGAGGTAGTAAAGTGCATAAGAATTAATCCTTTGACTCGATGAAGATAAATTTATTTAAATGAAAGTTTAAATAATAATATTTTTTTATTTTCTGAATCGCAGTGTTAAGTCTGATGTACGTTATTAACGCTCAAAATCAAGGAAGAACTGAAGAAATGCCAACAACCTTGGAAGAAAAAACGCTGACAATTCTAGAAAAATATGCTCCGAAATCACAGCCAAAATAAAAGAGGAGCTGGCTAGAGAGGCAAAAGAGAAGAATATTCCTCAAAAGAAAGAGAATGGAGGGAAGTTAGCCAACTGTGGAGATAATGCTAGGAAAGTAATAAAAAAAAAATTAGAGAGTATCGATAGGGAAATACAAACCCTTAGGTAAATATGCAGTTTCACGGCTCCACGAATGCCGATATTTTAGTCATAAAAACCGTAAATATGTATATTTGGAGACTGTCTGAAGACCATGGCATCGGTAAAGTTTTTGTAAAACCCCATAAAGTATTTTTTAGTAATATTTTAAACACGAACTAATACTAGCGAATCTGACAACTTGGTAATCATTGCCCAGGTTGTTGCCGTCTGAGATGGACGTGTGTACCAGTTGCTCCGTGAGTGAATTATCGTTAACGCGAGAAGATTGTGTTGAATTTAGCTAGAAACACAGATTATTGTTGTACGTTAAAAGGTGTCCTAATTGTAGAAAAAGGTGTTCCTACAACCGAAACACCCAATTTCTGCTAGCTGCTGCCAAACTTTACAACCCAGGACATACTTAAGGTATGTACAACATGTGGGTCGTTAGTTAGGGTACGATATAATAATGCACTTAGTAGGTTAGGTTAGGTTAGGTTAGTTAGGTTAGGTTCGATCAATTTCTGGTTCATTTTCATGGCTCCATCTAAATTTATTTCCCAAAGTCGCGGAAAAATATAAAACACTCGTCTGCAACGTAAACAATAGTGTTTTGTGTTCCTCCGCGACTGCGGGGAAAAAATTTAGATGGAGCCGTGAAACTGCATCTTTATCAACCCTGATTAAGGACCATACAGAGAGGGAAGAGGAAAAGGCGGTAGAAATAATAAAGGAAAATCCAAAATACTTCTACAGCTATCCGAAAAGGAAAACAAAAACGCGCGCCGCTATTGGGCCCTTAAGGAAGAGAAATAAAGAATTAACCGACGATCCAAAAGAAATATCTGAAACATTGAGAGCCCACGATACCTGACATAGATGCATTCTTTGAAGAAAAATTGCAAGGAGAGTGTATAACAGACTTTGATTTTACCCCAGAAGATGTAGCGAGAGCTATAGGACAAATGAAACCACATTCAGCTGCAGCTCCGGACAATTGGAACGCATTATTGATTAAAAATTGTAAAAATTAAATAGCTACACCTTTATACTGGATAGGGAGAAGATCCCTAGACACGGGAAATACCGAGCATCTTCAAAAGAGCAAACATTGTCCCTATATATAAAGGAGGGGACAGATCTCAAGCAAAGAACTATAGACCAGTGTTATTGACGTCCCACCTCACCAAAGTATTTGAAAGAATAGTTAGAGAGAAAATCTATGATTTCTTGGAGACACTGGAAAGATTCAGCGAAAGTCAGCACGGATTCCAATCAGGTAGATCATGCCTATGACAACTAATAGAACACTACAACAATATCCTAGATGCATGATAACTACGATGTCATATACACGGATTTTGCTAAAGCTTTCGACAAATGTGATCATGGTATAATAGCACATAAAATTAAATATATGGGAATAACAGGCAAAGTGGGAAAATGGATCTACAACTTCCTCACAGAACGTCTACAGGTCATCAAAATTCGAGGTATATCAACATCAGAATCGGAAGTACGCAGCTCAGTACCACAAGGTACAGTACTGGTACACTCCTGTTCATTATCATGCTAACAGACGTAGACGCGGAGTAAACAGCAACAGTATAGTAACATCCTTTGCAGACGATACAAAGATCAGCGATGTAAATGAAGTGGAGGCCTTGCAGAGGGACACGAACAAAATATACAAATGGTCAGAAAACAACAACATGACATTTAACACCGAAAAATTTCAGCTCTTGAGATATAGTAGGAAAGAGGAACTTAAAAAGACTTCATATTATGCTCCAGATAGACAAAAAATTCAGAGAAGCACGAAAGCGATCGATCTGGGAGTAATAATGACCGATGATGCGAAATCCGAAACACAAAATCAGATGGAGATAAATAAAGCAAAAAGAGAAGCGGGACAGGTACTAAGAACGTTCAAAAGGACAGTAATGATTCCCCTGCTAAACACACTAATTATACCAAAACTTGAATACTGCTCAGTTTTTGACGTCCCCATATAAAAAGGAAGAAACTAATAGACTAGAAGACCCTTAGAGACATTTCACAGCAAAGAATGATGGCTGCAAAGAACTCAACTACTGGGAAAGACTACGTAAACTATGATAAATCTGTACTCCCCTGAAGGAAGAAGAGAAGAAGTACACCATAATCTACATATAGAAAATTATCGAAAAACTGGTACCAAACCTCAAACTAAACCCAATTACCATTCAAACAACACTGGAAAATAGGAAAGGCAGAATGTGTAGTGTTCCCAAATTAAAGGCACGACAAGGGACCTCCTCACCACTGAAGGAAAATAGTTTGGTTGTGAAGGGGCCAAGACTTTTTAACCAGCTTCCTAAAGACCTCAGAAACGTTACAGGGATCAAAATTGGTCTTCAAGAGAAGACTAGATGCCTGGCTCAGGACAATACCAGATGAGCCGGGTGTACCTGGCTATGTACGGTGGAGAGGCGCAAGAAAGCAACTCGCTCCTCCACCAAGCCAGACCTAGAGGCGGGGCCACCAGCTTGACCTTCGTGTGAAGAGAGACCAACGCACGGAACAACAACGAGGCTAACGAGGTTTATATATATGTTTCAGTCAAAGTGTGTAACCAGCCAT
>JAJOZX010013743.1:32500-40000 GCA_023014485.1 Bathynomus jamesi | reverse complement strand
TTAGTTAGTTAGTTTTTTATATACATATATATTTTTTCGTATATAGAAGTTTAAGTTTTATACTTTTCCTTATCGCTTAAACTCTGTATTCGTAAACGAATTAATAAGCTCGGGTTTGCAAGATACCTTTTCCAGAGACCGGTTTTTGTTGAGTTCGTAATTGAAATGTGAATATATGCGGGAGAGAACCTGGCTTTTGTTGCCAATATTTTATATGGCATCCACCATTCATAACTAAATGGAGAGGTCCTTTAGAAATTCTCTATACACGAAACTTTTAAATTAAAACTACGTAGCTATATATATATATATATATATATACACGTGTGTGTGTGTGAGAGAGAGAGAGAGAGAGAGAGAGAGAGAGAGAGAGAGAGTTTTAATTTAATGGTGAAGTAAACATGCATTTACATACAGTCCAGATTTTTTGTGTTTGTTTTAATTTGTAGTATTGATATAAAATTCTTCTTTTTTTTTGGTCCGGTGGTTGGGTGAGATGAAGGGGGGTCTAGTTCAAGGCCACACTCCACTTAATAAGTCGATCTCTCAACATACTCGCGAACGGAGACCAATTCCTTTACTTTTTCTTAGGTGTACCCTTGTAAACCCGCTTAAAACTGCTTTTCTACCTACTAAAGAGCGGAGACAGACGCTGGTTTACTCGTTCGTGATGATGCGACTTAAGGACACAAATCTTCGCTTAATTAATCAAAATCACACATTCGTACTCAATTTTTATAATTGTGATACTGTGACTGTTTTCTAATTAACTTTAAATTTGTTTTCTCCTTTAGTTTAAATTATATATAGAAACCTGGTGTAGAAGGGAGTTACTTCTTGCTCCCATCCCGTCATCGCACTCGATTATAAGAGGAGTGCGTTCGTCCATTTCGTGTTTAGAGCGAGGAAATTATTTGGTTTATGTCTTTTTAGATGTTCAGTGATGAATTTAAATACGAAGGGTAAATATTAAGTTTCGCGGAAACAATGTCTTTAACAAAGTCGAAATTAGTTACAAAGATCGTGATTAACCGAAATTGGTCACGTGAGAAATAACTAACCTATTTCAAACGACCATCTAACAGAGTACAATCTGGTCTCCGTGAAACTTATATATATATATATATATATATATATAAGATGAATAAAACCACGAGGGAAAATAAACACAGAATGGTGCTCAAGCGCTTTCGTCTAATGGCATCCTCAGGAACACTGTCATTAGACGAAAGCGCTTCAGCACCATTCTGTGTTTTCTTTCCTTCGTGGTTTTATTCATCATAAGTATTTTTCACGTGTTACGTTCGTGAAATAATTTTCATATATATATATATATATATACACAGTGGCCTGTGGCGTAGACCCAATGATGTCTGTAATTATGTTAATTAAATAATGATTGCTGGAGGCTGGAGGTCATCAGAAGTTTCGATCAAAATAATAATAATAATAATTGTCATTAAAAGAGATTAAGAATTGTTGTTAGATTTTGTTTTAATTAAACAAAACAGGGAATGAACGTGTAAAGCAAGTATGAATATGAATTGAACGAACAGTCAAGTTTGTTTCAATTAATTTTGCAGTAAGAAAAATGCAAACTTTACTGATTAATGTTGATAAGAAAGGATGAATGCGCAATAATTAATTAATATTTGTCGAAAAGTAATATTGCAAAAATGAACGAATTTTATTACGTTAAAGAATTAATATGGGCGCGCTGAGGAGGACTGTCCGTGAAGCCTTCTGGCATGGTGTGGTGAGCCAAGTTGTCAAGTCGACTGAAGAAAGAAAGGAATCAAACTGGTGCCGCGATGTGTGATGTCACTTTTTTTCAGAGAGGTGAAGTATAGCGCCGTGTCTTTGGTCGAAAACAATGAAACGCCTTGTTTGAAGCAGAGATGCGAACGAGGGAAAATCTTGTGTCGGTATAAGAACGAGTGGATGCCTACAGGTGTCTGACTGTACCAGTCGCTGCAAGAATGTTTGAAGCATGTTACTGTATGCCCATATATATATATATATATATATATATATATATATATATAATGAGGAGGAGGAGGAGAAGGAGGAGAAGGAGGAGGAGGAGGAGGAGGAGGAGGAGATTGTAGACACCAATCAACCAGGGAAGTAATTCGTGGAGGACGTTTGGCAGGAGACATAGAGTATTGGAACTCCCATTTCTCCTGTCACTGTCCTCCTTAGCTGATCTTTTTCATTGTCTCATCTACCCTGTGATCAGTGCAGCATGCTCTCAAACACACACTTCTCCCTCTGTTCTTCACTACACATACATGCATTTAACACACTACACAACTGACGACATTCGGATGTTGAGATGGTTCGTAATTCCACCAACAGGTAAAATCAAGTTCCCTTTAGAAAGGGAACTCGGGAGAGCCAAATACATCGCGGACAGCGGACTCGTCACTTCGCCTCTCTCCCTATTTCCGTCCATGTCTTGAAATAGTGTTTCGATTTTGGTCTCCGCTTATCGTTAAGGTTTTAAAATCCTTATTAATAATTATGAACGTCCCGTGGCTCGATCGGTTAGGACGCCGCCCGGCAGTGCTGAAACTTCGCTGAGTGGTGGGTTTGAACCCTAGTGCTGCCTAGAGCTTGGCGGTTGTCTTTCTCGTATTTTACGTCACAACGAAGCGGCGGGTCGGCCACCTCCCTCCCTTTAATTGACTCTGGCTAAGGTAACCCAGGCTTGAGACCCCACTCCCCACTTCCTCGGGGATATGAGACACGGACATGGATATTAATATTTTTATGGATACAAATTATAATAATTTTGTGAATTATTTTTAGAATATAAATAATGAATTTTACTGAAACCCAAATACATTTTGCGTTGACAACTTTACAAAATTAGAGAGTTGATAAAAGATTAAATTACTTAAGAGTAAGGTATTTCATTCGATTTCATTATGAAATAAAAAGTAATATTAAATGCAAATAAAATTAATATATTGAAACCATCATCTTTTTCATATACGGTCCCTGATAAGGCGTGATTTTTGGGATACGTTTACCATCAAATGCGTGTCAGCGGATGGAACAGGTTTTGTTTTGTTTTTGTCACAACAATTCTGGGCACGGGATTATTATGGCAAAAAATAATTAGGCCATGCCCACGTTACGTATATTTTATAGCAAACTTGACAGAAAATTCGTATGTCATACCCAGGCACTGCGCGTATGACAGAAATTCTGGTTTGAATGTTATAGGTGTAGATTATACGATGTTTTACGCTTCATTTAATCGATTCAAAGTTATATCACGAAAACATTAAAATGAATAATAATTAGTGCCCTCTGATGGTCATTCTTTGAATCCATATTTTAATATCTAAACTTTAATTCTTAATCGAAATTTTTTTCCTTTGTAATTTCATCTTTCTGTTGGTGAAATTAAACATTTTCTTCCTTTCGCTCTTCTCCAGTCGTGGTGACCGAGAAAGATGGATCGTCAAAGACCGGGTGTGGGATACCCGTGATGGATACAGCTCCTGGTGGGCTTTCGGACCGTGAGGTAAACGTTCGAGTAGCGGGAGTGGGCCGCCTATATATGACGGTACAGTTCCTATATATCGGACTTCTTCACTGGAGTTTGATCTTATCCAGGGACGCCTGTCCGTAGTGTATGAGTACAATCCTTTGTTCTTCGAATCTCCGACTTTGAGCTATTGAACCTCATTAAGTTAAGGAATTAAGGCTTCGTCTATATATAGGTTTCTTGGTTATAATTTAAGTTTCCGAATAGGAGTATAAAAGAGATAAGGTAATCTGATATAATTCCTTATCTCTTGCGTCCATTTTTTCATGTATTTGAACCTATAACTGACCTAAAAAGGAACCTTGGTGCGGAAGCTTGTTAATTTACTGTAAATGTGTCATATGTCATTTATACCATCCTCTCTCTCTCTCTCTCTCTCTCTCTCTCTCTCTCTCTCTCTCTCATATATATATATATATATATATATATATATTATATATATAATATATATATACATACAGTATATACGTTTGAACTACATTGTGTTCCTCTATGAATTATAAACATTGGCCCTATAATGAATGGCATCTCGGTCCCTTTATTAAATAATATAATGGGCATTGGGCATTCCTTTAATGAGCATTCGACGAGAACTTCAGTTCTTTAATAAGATTTATTAAGAGATTTTCTCGGGGTAATTATTTTAAAAATGAAATATTGGTTCTTGGCTTCGTGTGAGTGTGTTTTAATCTGCACTCACTTCTTACATTGTTAAAAGAAAGAAAAAATATAGAAAGTGTTATTCTCTCTCTCTCTCTCTCTCTCTCTCTATATATATATATATATATATATATATATATTATTTACTTATATTAAATTTACAATATTTTTTTTTTAAATGTATAGAGTACAAAATTTAATTGTAGGAATTGTTGCATCGGACAGAAAATATATGATTTTAAATCGTGATACTTTTTCTTATTAAATTTCTGACCAATTTGCAGCGCACGCTCAAGTGCATTTTTCCACGTTAAACTAAAATCGTTTATTATAATAGTTAAAGTGTATTAATTATAATTAACAACCTTAAAAGTACATAAATAACTAATAATTAATTAAATGGACGAAAAATCGAGGGAGGGAAAATGTGTATCTACGAAACTAATAAGTTTGACGTCATATATGATGTACCTTCAATCATCTTCACGTCAACCCCCTACCGCCATCTTGGATTTATGACGTCATGTAACCCGTTTTCTTTGTTTATGACATTTACGGGAGGACTGATTTATTTGAGTTAATTGATTAATATTTCGTTATTTTGCCTTATCGTAGTTATTTATACCAACCTCGCTAATAGCTTCATAATTGATTCTTTTCCTTTTTTTTTTTTTTTGTCTTTGGTCAATTGTATATTAATTAGGTCTATAAAGTATTCGTTTTAAATATTTATTAGAAGTAATTTCAGTTTTAATGACTTACTTCCATAAGCGCTGGTATTAAAACGGATTAATATTGAAATAAAATATATATTCATATATCAAAACCTGTAATAATTAACTGACATCTTTGGGCATTCCATCAACATATTCCTCCCTTAAATTGAACACTATTTGCTCATCCTCCAAAGTAAAATAAAATCTACAGGAATAAATGAAAAGACCAAAAAAAAAAAGAAATTGAAGTAAAATATGTTTTATTTATTTAACTTATTGCCAGCTATTCGATAGTTGAAATCTGGAGTGCCCAAACATCTTCACAGGGTAGCGCGAGTTGTCTGTTGTTTAATTTATCCATTTTCTACTATGTCCAGAATTGGTTTGTGTCCACTAAGCTCGAGTGTTTGTGTGTTTTTTATGTTTATAAACCCGTTTGGTGAATTGTTTAAGGACCAAGTGCTAAATAGGGCCGTAAGTAAGAGAGCAAAATGGAAAGCCTGGGTATGTAGGCTCTCTTGAGTGTTTCGTAAACATATTTTTCTCTTTTTTTTTTGTCGCCCATAATTTTCCTTCATCTAAAAGCTTTTGGTCTAAACGAATTTTTTTATGGTGTGTTTACCTTATAAATAAAAGCGTTAACATAAAGTGGGTGAGGGTAACTAATGCATTTATTTGCTATGTACACTTATTCGAAATGAAGACATACATTATATTTCTCTCCTCACACACACACACACTCTCACACACACACACACACACATACATATATAATATATTATATATATATATATATATATATATATATATTCCCTTAATCCAGCTGTAGTAAGCCATAAACACAAGAAGAAAATGTGGGTGGCTGGCTATGTCACTTTTTAATGCATACACACTATCAAATGTGACAGGTAATAAGAATGCCAGGCAGGGGGGCTAAGTAGGTTAGACACACAAACGTTATAGGCAGAACACCCTGGTAAATACTGAACTGAATTATTGCCTATAGAATTACATGAGCCTCTCCGGGAATTACAGTAAATTACTTAATCTGAGATTACAAATCGAGAGAATAACAAGTTATGCGGCAAAACAGCGAAAAATATACGATACCCATTTTTTACAGGGTATAAAATACCCAAAACTCCGAAGGGAGAATCAAAAACATAACTTTTGACTCGTTGCGCCAAAGTGACTTTTTGAAACCCGCCATCGCAAATGTTTCGAGAAAGAATGGAATTTTTTTTTTATGAATTTCAATTATATTGAATAATAAAATCGGATACGGGCGAAAAAACCTCAGAATAAACGCAAAAAATTCTAATGCGGTAACGATTCAATTTATCACGTTTACAAGACGGGCCTGATGATAGGACGTGATTTTCAGAAACCTTTTCAGATTATTTTTTAATATTTCCTATTTTTATAAATTTTTATGGTTAAAGTTGGCGTCGTAAATATTAACGATTTATCGTTTTTTTTTATTTTGACTTTATTCTCTGGTTGCAATTCGCCTAACTTCTATTCTCAATTCAGTTATTAGAATGCCGTTTTTATGCCGTTGGCAATTCAAATTAAAACCTTATTACCTACATAATGTCTGTAAATTGAATATCAGATATACGGATCCAATTTTATCTTAGACTCTATATATATATACACAGTATGTGTATATATATATATATATATATATATATATATATATATATATATATATATATTTTTTTTTACATTTATTTATTTCTAACCCTTAACCTTTGACATTATTTGGAAAAAATGCTAAAAGTTGTATTTTTCCGACTATATATATATATATATATATATCAAGGTAAAGAACGACGCTTGTATAGGAGAACATTCCGCGCAAGATGAGGAGGAGAACGAACAAATGAAAAAATGAGGTAACCACCCGGGAATCGAACCCGGGATCTTCCGATTGCCGGTCAGATATGATAGCCACTACACCATGGTCCTCACTCGATCAGAAGTCGTAATTCTCCTACATACGCGCAGAAACCAATGCCCTGAGGGGGGCACCTCCCGCACCTATATATATATTTCAACTGCAATCGGAAGATACCGGGTTCGATTCCCGGGTGGTTACCTCATTTTTTTCATTTGTTCGTTCTCCCTCCTCATCTTGCGCGGAATGTTCTCCTATACAAGCGTCGTTCTTTACGTTAATTATACTGTGTTCTTTGCAGTTGAAATGTATATATATATATATATTAATTATATATATATATATTAATTCTTAATACCAAAATTTATAAAAGTTTAATTAAAGGCAATAAATATTATAAAAAATTATTTAATAGTCAAAAAAGCGAAATAAAAGAAATCCGTTTAATTATTACTAAATGAAGTTAAAAGATTTAACAAAATCCAAAGGTGAAGAAATGTTCCTAAAATTTGAAGTGAGGTGTCACGGTGCTCAAACAAACCTCGAATAAATTAAAAATTAATTTTAATGACGATTAAAAGAAAGGAAACAAATTTTTAGGAATTAAATTTTTCGTTTTCGTCTTTTCCACTTTTGTTCCGAATTCCAAGACGGGAAATGACCAC
>JAJOZX010013743.1:20000-30000 GCA_023014485.1 Bathynomus jamesi | reverse complement strand
TCGATCGTATGGTTCACTTTAACTATTCTTTCCTGAAGTCGTATTTATGTTGTAAAATTTAACTTTCTCTATTTCTAAACTTCCTCACTCGGTTCTAATAAATAATTGAGGCCTAAGTGACTATTATTATTAGAATTTATAATATAATTTGCCTTGTTTTCTTCAGTGATTTTCAAAAAGGTTTTTGAAGAGAATTAATTCATGTAATCTTATGAAGTGTTCGGTGTAGGCTATATTCTTCACTACTTTTCTTTTTATACACTTCCACTCTGCGCAACTGACGACGACTCGCGCAATTATTTATAGCTGAAATAACCTATATTCAGTACGAGCCATTTTTTGCCTTATCCGAAGCATAATGAGAATTATGACTTAATTTACAGGAATTTTTGTCAACCCCAAAAGCGAGGTTGTACAATCAATCTGACTTAAAGTTAGGGTCTGTTGGCATTTCTTAAAGCACTGAAGATAATTAGTACGTCTTAAGCGTATTTGTTTGAGGGCAATTTTCGGATCACCCGAAGATCAGGGCCCCCAGCCTTCTTTAGTTAGCTTTATAAGGCTAACTAACGAAAATATCACGACCTAACCTAACTAATCGTCAAGGGCGTACAGTTGACCTAACGACTGGTTAGGTTAGGTCGTGATATTTTCGTTAGTTAGCCTTATAAGGCTAACTAGAGAAGGCTCGGGGCCCTGATCTTCGGATGATCGCAATTTTCTTAAGTCTTAACTTAATAAGAGTAAGCCATCATACCGATTAAAGTACTTCTTTAAGATTAACAGTTTTGCTAGTTTTACGAGAAGTGCCAATAGGCTCTCGGCTTAAAAAAAGGGATTATTCCGCTTTGCTTTAACCCTTAATCCCTACCCATTATAAAAGTTACGCTAGCAATACCCGGGGTACTGGGGTACAGCAGTACCCCTGGTAGGGTTTAAGGGTTAATGAATGACAAAAGCTTCTCCAAATTTTCATATTAATCAACTTGAGGGCGTTTTTGTTACTCCTCAGCTAAGGCACGATAATATTTAGTGGTTTCGGATACATCTTCTTATACAGAATCTATCAAAGAGATAAATGTTTTGTGAGCATTTTCCTTATAAGTAAAACGCAAATATTAAGACAAAAAGAACATTTAGCAAACCTATACTTCTCCAAACACCTTTTTCCTATTCTACTTCGTTCATTAGTTTCATACTAGCATAAATATTTAGCATACTTTATATTAAATCAAACTAAAGGTGTATACATACATATATACGTACATACGTATGTTTGTGTACGTTCATTCAGGTTTACTACCGCTTGGGTTAAATAAAATATTTCATATAAGGCAATTTTGATCAATTTTTACGTTACTATATAACAAACTTTAAACTTTGACAAAATTTACGAATGAAAAAAGTCTACGAAAATCGAAATGATGGTCCCAAAATAAAATAAATCTCGTAACATTTAAATAAAAAAAAAAAAAAAAGGAATTTTCCCACCAACCGACGCCATCTCAAATTATATATATATACAAATCACATAACATTTAAATGAAATGAAGGGAATATATAAATGAATTCCTCTTTTACCTTCCACCTATGATAGGCCTAATCCCCTATGTCTAATCCGGGATCTAAAAGATCTATCACTAACTAGATCTTGCGTCCAATTTCTTTTTTGTACCGGATAATAGAAGGTGGAGCTACCAACCTTTCTTATATAAGGTGGACTTTCCACTCAGTGTGTATATATATATATATATATATGTGTGTGTGTGTGTGTGTGTGTTTGTGTGTGTTTGTACGCACGCACATCTATCTGATAGGTAAGCTCTTCCATTTCAATTAAACTTATAGTTGAAATCTTGACTTGAATATAAATAAGTTTTTTAAGTATCTTCGGTCACGAAACTATTTTTCAAGAATTGAAACTGAATTATATATAGTACTTGTATGATATATATATATATATATATATATATTGCGCGCGCGCGTGTGTGTGTGTGTGTGTGTGTATGTGTGTGTGTACGTGTGCGTGTATGTAAGTATAAACATTTAAAATTTTATTTCTTGGATTTACCAAATAAAATAAAAAGATTTCAACGCTGGTTGAATAATGATCTGTGTACACAGTAGAATAATAAAGTCTCGTATGAAATAGTTAATTAAAGAACGGGTTTGTATACTAGTTTCGATTCGAATCGAACGAGTACTTTAAGAATTTTTAAATGTATCGATTGAGTTTTATATTTGAATGCGTAACCCGAAGAATTTCCAATTCGTTGATTCAGCGTAAATATTTTTCCGTATTCGTTTACGCAATTATTATATTATTATTATTATTATTATTATTATTATTATTATTAAAGTAGAAAAATATTTTCCTCAACAATGATTATATATATTCACGCATCGACGTGTGAACATATTGTAAAGTTAATGTCACTTTAAAAGCTGAAAGTTTAAATACAATTATATCGCCTCGACTAATAAGTTTTCATACTTGACTCGGAAGGAAATACGCGCGTGGTATACATTATTTCAGTCTCATAAATGGACATTTCTTTTAAAACGATAATTTATTTACGGGAAAAGCGAACAATTTCAATATTCTTATATATAAACAGTCGCAATCAGGAAAAATGATCGAACAAGGTCTTCGCAGTACGAAGTTACATCGCGTGTAAAATACATTTTGCGCTTAAAGGTTGTTAAACTTTTTGTCTTGTTACTCGTACACGTACAGTATATATAGTGTGCGTGTAATGTGTATGGAACATAAGAATCTATGATATGCGTGTAATATATTGATGCAAATTAGGTCAAATGGCAAAGTGTATTTACATAAATTTGTCTACCCATTTATCACATTATAATAATACTTTTTCATTAAAATATTGTGATATACGTATATACAGTATACAGTGTGTGTATATATATATATATATATATATATATATATATATATATATATATATATATATATATATTATATATATGTACCCAGATTCATGGCATATATATATATATATATACAGGGTGTTTGAAAACTTTCTGTACAAATTGTAATGGGGGATAGGCAACACCAAGACAAACCCTTTTCGTCTATAAGTGTATGTCCGCTGACGTCACCATTCGGCGCGAGAGGGCGCCGCTGCAATTGGCTAAAAGGTGAAGTGGGTTAGACTAGCGCTTGCCGCGGGCATTCTTAAATTGGACGTAGTACGCGTAACATGGAGCGCTTCACGACTGCTGAGATGGCTGACATGCATATGGTGTATGGGGCTGCCAATGGAAACGGAAGAGCTGCTGTGAGGTTGTACCGACAGCGCTTCCCAAACAGACGTGTGCCAAACCACCAAACGTTTGCGCATTTGCATCGGCGACTGCGAGAAACTGGAACATTCCATGCAAACATGCATGACACTGGTCGGGAGAGAAACGTGCGCACTCCTGACATGGAAGAAGAAATCCTACGGCGATTTGAGGACAATCCAAGCGCAAGCACGCGAGGTGTTGCACGTATCCTCGGTGTGAACCACGACCTGGTCTGGAGAGTGTTGCACGAGCAGCAGTTACATCCGTTTCATCGTCAGAGAGTCCAAACATTACAACCTCGGGATTACCCTCTTCGTGTGGAATTCGCACGCTGGTTTCTGCAGCAGACAGCGGTGCAGCCTAATTTTCCGGCTTATGTGCTGTTCTCAGATGAGGCCTGTTTCACACGTGAGGGTGTGTTTAACATGCACAATTCTCACGTGTGGGCGCACGCAAATCCACATGCTACACGGGTCCATGCTCATCAAGAACGGTTCGCCGTCAATGTTTGGGCGGGTATCGTTCATGGTAAGTTCCTGCTCGTGCAACACTCTCCAGACCAGGTCGTGGTTCACACCGAGGATACGTGCAACACCTCGCGTGCTTGCGCTTGGATTGTCCTCAAATCGCCGTAGGATTTCTTCTTCCATGTCAGGAGTGCGCACGTTTCTCTCCCGACCAGTGTCATGCATGTTTGCATGGAATGTTCCAGTTTCTCGCAGTCGCCGATGCAAATGCGCAAACGTTTGGTGGTTTGGCACACGTCTGTTTGGGAAGCGCTGTCGGTACAACCTCACAGCAGCTCTTCCGTTTCTATTGGCAGCCCCATACACCATACGCATGTCAGCCATCTCAGCAGTCGTGAAGCGCTCCATGTTACGCGTACTACGTCCGATTTAAGAATGCCCGCGGCAAGCGCTAGTCTAACCCACTTCACCTTTTAGCCAATTGCAGCGGCGCCCTCTCGCGCCGAATGGTGACGTCAGCGGACATACACGTATAGACGAAAAGGGTTTGTCTTGGTGTTGCCTATCCCCCATTACAATTTGTACAGAAAGTTTTCAAACACCCTGTATATATATATATTATACAAGAGATGGAAATGTAATTTGTAGTTTGCAAAGAATAATTTTGTCTGACAAGATATTGCACGCAAAATTGGCCAACATCATTCCTAAACTTAATTTTTTGATGTTTACCTATTAAACGTCTTTATTCCTTGAACATTGGAAAGAACAAAAAAAGTAGGAAAGACTTAGGGATTGTCACCATACGTTTGCAATGAGTAGCGTCCGCATCTCAGTGGGTAGCGCCGTTTCTCTATACAAGACGAGTGAAGACACTGAGGTCGGGGGTTCGAATCCCGATGATGCTGGTAATAATAATACATGGCCGAGTTTGAGCAATGGGCCGCATTAGTTGGCCTGAACTCCGTGTCAGTTCCTGATCTTCCTTTTACCGATCATTATAAGATTGCATTACAGATGACGTATTTGTGGAAATCGTGGCACTCATTTTTTTACGTGCGCACACACACACACACACACACACACACACACACACACACACATATATATATATACAGTGTATATATTATATATATATATATATATATATATATATATATATATATATATATATATATATATATATATATATATATATATTAGAGAGAGAGAGAACATTCTCGCTTTCTGGATGTGTATTTATTTGCTTTGATAATTCTCTCTCTCTCTCTCTCTCTCATATATATACAGGGTGGGTAAAAAAAAGTGACCCCTTAAAGGTAAACTGTCATATTAAAAAAAGTAAGGGGACTAGAGCTCACAAACTTTATAGATGCTTACCTTAGCATGTTGTTCGTCTTAATTGAGAAGTTGCTCGATGTATCCCGCTTCCTGCTGAACGCAGGCCTCCAAACGTGGTCGCCACTAATCAATACACCTGTTTATATATCGTTGAGACACCTTCTCCCAGCCGAGCAGAATTCTTTCGCGTAGTTCATCTATGCCTCTTATATTGGTACCAGGGATGTAAACGTTGGACTTCAGGGCTTCCCAAACACCATAATATAGTGGTGAAAGATCGGGGATATTAGCCGGCCACATATTGGGTTCGATAAAATCCGGTGTTTCGTTCTCAAGGAATGTGACAGTTTGGCGTGCTCTGTGAGAAGGGGCTCCATCTTGTTGGAACGTATATCTTTCACTCTATCTAACTGATATTCGACGAATTAGTGGTGAAATATATACTTTCCAACAAGATGGAGCCCCTGCTCACAGAACACGTCAAACTGTCACATTCCTTGAGAACGAAACACCGGATTTTATCGAACCGAATATGTGGGCCGACTAGTAGCCCCAATCTTTCACCACTAAAGTATGGTGTTTGGGAAGCCCTGAAGTCCAACGTTTACATCCCTGGTACCAATATAAGAGGCATAGATGAACTACGCGAAATAATTCTGCTCGGCTGGGAGAAGGTGTCTCAACGATATATAAACAGGTGTATTGATCAGTGGCGTCCACGTTTGGAGGCCTGCGTTGAGCAGGAAGCGGGATACATCGAGCAACTTCTCAATTAAGACGAACAACATGTTAAGGTAAGCATCTATAAAATTTGGGAGCTCTAGTCCCCTTACTTTTTTTAATATGACAGTTTACCTCTAAGGGGTCACTTTTTTTAACCACACTGTATATATATATATATATATATATATATATATATATATATATATATATATATATATATATATATATATTATATATCTGTCTCTCTTATGCCGACTGAAAGCATATATTATTTTGAATGAGTATATTTAATGACGTAGTGACAGAAACTTCAGAAGAGTATAACTATACATTTCGAAACGTTGTAAGCGATGCAAATATAACAAGACGAACCATATAATAATTGTTTACGCGTACATATATATATATATATATATATATATATATATATATATGTGTGTGTGTGTGTGTGTGTGTGTATCAGGTATGTGTATATGCATTATTTAAGGTGTGTGAGATAGTGAATGTACGGTGGTTAGACTGTCACCTTGTATAAAGCGTGTATTTGCTCTTCCTTTCTTTGATAATTAGAAAATGCTACCTGTTTCTGCTCCATATTTGCTTTCAGATGATACATACGTTTAAAAAGGCTTAACAGCAGTACAAGATCATTTTTATATAGGTTTGTTCACAAGAAGGATGCCAAGTTCAATTTTATATATATATATATATATATATACCTTACCTTACAACCTTACAAAGGTTTCGCGCGATAATTTCTCATTTCGCGAAGGTCAAGCTTGTCACTCCTCCTCTCCAGTTGGCCTGGTGAAGTAGTGAGTTGGAATCTTGCGCTCCTCTCCACCTCACATAGCCAGGTACGCCCGGCTCATCGGGGATTTATATATAAATATATATGATATATATATATATATATATATAAAATGTGTTTGGATTTTATCATTTCTCTGTATACTAATTTTTGGTATTTCTCTTTTTGTGTTCAAAATTCCAGTTGTAATATTATACCCTCATAAAGTTACTTGTACATAATCCTTATGTATATGTTTATGTAGCGAAAATTTTCACCTTTCCATGTGTACACACACACACACACACACACACACACACACACAAGAACTCATATTTTAGTTTAGTTCTTTAATATATATATATATATATATATATATATATATAGATATAATATATTTTGTATTTTTACTGAATTTGCAAGGTATATGTGAGCCATTGTTTCGTTGGTGCAAATTCGGTTTTGAAAAGTTTAAGAAAAACAAAAATTAAAACAGTTTTTTCGTTTAGTGTAAATGCAAAAATTTACAGTGTAAATCGTGGCAGTGTTTACATAAGAAACAGATCCATAAAGTACTATTTTACAGACCGTCTGTTTATAAGCTCTGAGTTATTTACATAAGCATTCGTTAAAAGGGTCTGGAAAAGGTCGATCGTGTCTCCGTAATTCAGACTCTATTCTTCCGTTACGTAAGGACGAAATTCTATTTCTATAAAAAATTTCGCGGATTATTTAGTCGCAATTTTTTTTTATTTTCGCCTGTATAGTTTGGTAGCATAAAGTTCATTTTAAGTTTAAAAGGAAGTTTGCCATGGGATTGAATACATAATGATGGCCAAATATACAGAATTCAAACACGCTCAGTGTATAATTTAGAAAACAATAAGGAATAATGTATTATATACCTATAAATAATTGGTTTTATTAATTTTTTTTTATAATATTAACATCAAAAAATCACTTTAAAATTTTATTCGCATATTATTAGCGTTTGATATATTTTTAATAAAAAGACAATTTTATGCCTATTAATATGCGCTAATAGAGTACCCTCACCAGGATTCGAACCCAGCACCTTTTTATTAGAAGGTGATGGCAGTAACACTACCTTACAACTAAAGTTAATACAACCTGGTGGATATTTCAACACCCCTAAGGAACACATTATGCTTTCACGTGCGTGTGCATCTTTTCCGTGGTGTTGAAATATTCACCAGGTTGTACTAACTCTTACCTCGTCGTAGTATGGTATTACCGCCATTGCCTTCTTCTACTCAAGAGATGCTGGGTTCGAACCTTGGTGAGGGCATTTTTTTTTTTTTTTTTTCGCATTATACATCATAAATAGACACAATTGTTTTTCCAATTTTTTTTTTATTTCATTATAAAAGGAAATAAATAAAAAACGAATTAATTCAATTCATATATTTAAAATTATGTTCCTTTTCCCATTTTCATTTATTTATTCAATTTATTCAATACATTTATTATTATTCATTTATTTTTAGAATTAAATACAAAATATTGGAAAAAACAAAGGTATCTTTAATTTTGTCAATTCTCTCTCTCTCTCTCTCTCTCTCTCTCTCTCTCTCTCTCTCTATATGAGAGAAATATTTGAGTTATATTCATGTTTATGATAGTTACGAAAAGTTTAGCGTTCATTTGGAAAAAATTAACAAATATAAAAGAATGAGTTTAACCCAATAGTCCCCAAAAGTCTTTTCCGAGACTGAATAAAATCGTCTGACGTTAGCCAGAACAAAATCAGCAAAGTGTCGCTGGGCACGATTGGGTTAACTCCAACACATAACGTAAAATATCAAAGAATTTGAGGAAACTAAAAAATAAAGTTGATGCAAAAGCGATACGGGTGAGACGCGTGTTTTTGGATAAAATAAACTGCCCCCACCAGGATTCGAACCTGAGACCTCTTGAGTGAGTTATTTCATCTATGGGACCCCAGTTCTATACCAGAGAGATCCGAATTAAGCACTGTCATTACCTCGAGTGCGGAAGGGTTAACATCGTAAAACAAAACACCACTGGATAGTAGTACTTGCGACTTCTACTCGGAAAGTACTGGGTTCAAATTCTGGTGTGAACATTTTTGTTTATATATATATATATATATATATAAGCCTAGGTGGTGTAGTGATTAGCGTCGCTGATACGAATCCATCGTCCCCGGGATCGCGACCCGGTGACGGCAGCTGGCGCGCAGCAAAACCCAGCTGTTCATCCTTCCACACAATAAAGAAAGTGGTTGGTAGATAAATGGGTACCCTGGGTGGCCTAGTGGTTAAGACGCTGGGCTGCTGGTGGGGCGTGGTTCGGAATCCACGTTAAACTGCAGGTCTAAGGTGGAATGAAAAGCTTGACCTTCGTCAGAATGAACAATTCGGGCGGAAGCAAACCCAAGGTTACCAAAGGTATATGTATACTCAGGGCTTTTTTTGTGACGGTACGCACCGGTACGGCGTACCGGCACCTTTTTTGAATAATTACTTCGTAGATTATTTACAATCTTTCTTATTAAATTTTTAAGTTTTCTAAAACTTAAGCGATATTGTATTATAATATTGTGTAGTATAAAATTATACTGTATACCTATTTTATTTCATGGCAAGTATAGTCGTTATATGGTAAACATTGAAATCAATTGTAGATAAACTTTACGTACACAACAAATGTAAGGCATCTAAAAATAAACAACTACGAGCTAGTACACAATACAATTTATTATGCGCCACTCAGCAGTTGACACTAACAGCGAGGAACGAAGTCGACATATTGAAGCAGATGAGAACTTGATGAAAATTTGGAATTTTCTATAAAACGGTAAGTTAATGTTATGATGTATGTTAATATATATATATATATATATATATCCCAATGAGTACCGGCACCTTTTTTTTCACAAAAAAAGCACTGCAGTATACTGTATACAGAGGGTGTCCCAAAAAAGTGCCCATATTTCTATTTGTCCATTATTTTATAATGGATGTAGATTTTATTATTGAGATTTCTTCTTCAGAAAAGTAACAGAGTGGAGTTGGAGTTTTTATTCCGCATATACCTATATGAATATACCTATACATTTCTAATAGATGGACCCTCAAACAGTGATGCCGCGTTTGCAGCTGGAACAGAAATGAAGATCGTTAAGTGGTTTCATGTGACAAATTCTGTGATGCAGGTGCGGAGGAACTTTCGCAGAGATCCACCCGACAGAAAGACAATATCACGAATTGTTAGAAAATTTTAAACAAAAGAAAATGTAAGCAATTACCACAAGGGTAATAGTGGTAGGCGAAGATGCACAAAAACTGTGCAACACGTAAATATGGTTCATCAGAAGTAGGTCTTT
>JAJOZX010013743.1:5000-15000 GCA_023014485.1 Bathynomus jamesi | reverse complement strand
TGGATCATGTTGAAGATGTACAGCTGTTGATTGTGGAACTTGCTGTCCCTTTTGATCTCAAACCAAACTGACTGCATACACTTCCACAATGAACTTGATGCCTGGTAAAGCTTATCCTGTAGTTCTGGAGGGTAAGCACCTCTGGTCCACAGACACATCAATCTAATTGCCAAAGTCAACCATCTTGCATGGTTTAATGGTCCAATTTTCTAGGCAGCAAATCTTGGGTTGACTTTGCCCTGGAAATTCCAAGCACATACTCCAAAAGAAGCCTCTGGTCGCTACTGAGATCATTCAGTGTCTCCTCAGCAAATTCCATGTCATCCAGGGGGCCACTGAGTTTGGTGAATTCCACTTGTGGCAGATCTTGGTAGTCAATTTCACAGAGTTTTCCCAGCGGACCAGTGAAAGCAGTGGGACTTTTGGTACTGCCATCAAGATGCTTGAAAACAGCTCTGAAAGGAAGCTCATTCTGATGGAGTGAACAGCCAATGGTGTGCAATTTCCGCTCAATCGCACTAAGTTAGACCAGTTAAAAGTTAAAAAAATAATAGCATTACCTTCTTACTGTGAGGACAAGTGCAGATTATGTGCTGTATTTGACAGTTTTCTTTCTTGTACTTCACAGCATTGTCATCACAGGGACGAACAGGTAGCTTACAGGTGCAAGCAGAAATGTCAAAAAGTTTATCCAGCTTTTCCTCCAGATTCTGCTCCTGGACTGTAGAAAAAGATTTCCTGTTTATATCTTTTGCTTTCTTGAAGCACACTTTATCCACCAATTTCACTACATAATATTCCTCATACAGGGGCAGCCGCGGGTTCACTGCCTGCCAGATCTCAATCACATCCTTTGCTATCATTTTAGCAATATCATAGTCTTTCAAGTCCGGGTGGCTGTTTTGGAGGAAATAACTTGGCGGAGGGTAGGAGGCTCTGTTTTATCCAAAGGGGAAGGCTGGCCACTGAATTTTTTGGCACTATCATTTCGAGTTAACACTGCAGACTTCCGTTTTTTACCCATTTTTATGAAATATCTGAAAATAAACACAATTAAATGAACGCATCATAAAATAACTTAATTTAATACACATTTTATAGGTAAATATCATTAAAAAATACAAAATAATACACTAATAAACATCTATAACGCATTTACAATAAGTTTCAAGCATCGTTTTGTTAAAAAAGCCGAATTTTAATTGATTATTTTGATGAAATAAAGTCCGATATTTTGTTTGTTTACATTGCGCGAATGCCGCGCGCGCGATTTTACGCGTAAAATTCGGCAATTTTACAACTTAAAAATAATTAACAATCCTCAAAAAATACAATCATTTTCACAAATATGAGTTGGTGCAACGTTTTTTATACATTAATACCTTTCTATCTAGACTAGTCCAAGATCATAGTTGCAAAATCAACCTACCCTAATATATATATATATTATATATATATATATATAATTTTAGTAACCTCAGTTTTGCTTCTGCCCAAATTGTTCATTCTGAAGGCCAAGCTTGTTGCTCCACCTTAGCCCTACAGCTTAAGGTGGACTCTGGTCTCTGAACCATGATCCACCATGAGTCTTCACCGCAGGGTTACTCATTTATCTACCAATCGGATTTTTTGTATGGAAGAATGAACAGCTGCTGTGAGCTGAGCGTCGCCTGCGATCGCCAGGAATCGAACCCGGATCACGTAAGAATGCGCATAACGTTATTATTGGTGGGCTTCCGATGAATTTGAAATTTACCGGAAGCTTACCAATAATAATTTTTATGCGCATTTCTTTTTCAATCACCATAATTCAGTTAAACGTTGAAAATAGTAACCCCACAATGTTTAGATAGTGAATTTAACAAATTGTTTTGCAGTGGAAGAAACTTATATTATCCTAATTGTCGACATTAAGCTAAAAAAAACTTTTTATGACCTTAATACAGAGAAGAAAGAAGTCATGTTTAGACATGTTGGTATTAACCCTTTAACTTAGGCCGGAATTTTTTGTAGAGTTATGTTATGAATACGTTTATTTGAAACGTTACCAATTTGTACTGGTCGTCCTAAAAGGGTTAATGTCGTGTTTACTTACGATAATTTGGTCAACAGTTTATTAATTCATAATACCCTATGAATGTCCGTTGATGTATCTATTCTATTAAATGTAAAGATTGTAATTTAGTGTACATCCGTCAAACGGGCCCTCCTGGGATCTTATTAAAAATTTGGACAGTGTCAAATTTTTTTGAAAATTTTGTCACTTGTAGAGTTTTTTATGCTGATTCTAAGTATGTAACTCATTTTTTGCGGAAATAAATATTTAACATTTTATTGGCGTTTGTTTGCAGGAATAATGCCAGCTTCTCCATACGAATTCGCATAAACAGTAATTTTTGTTGTTATTAATGTTCCCCAGTCAATTGAATGCCCGGTTAGGTCAATTGAATGCCCGATTAGGTCAAATGAATGCCCGGTTAGGTCAACTGTACGCCCTTGACGATTGGTTAGGTTGAGTCGTAATATTTTCGTTAGTTTTAACGAAAATATCACGCCTTAACCTAACCAATCATCAAGGGCGCACAGTTGACCTAACCGGGCATTCATTTGACCGGAGGCAACTCGCACGTAGATAGATTACAGCACTGCATTATCATATGCTCACACTACAACAATAATATTCAGCCTAAACTAGGTGTAAGCAGGCAACAAATAAACATTAATAACAACAAAAATTACTATTTTTTGCGAGTTCGTATAGAGAAGCTGGCACTTTTCCTGCAAACAAACGCCAATAAAATGTTAAATATTTATTTCCGCAAAAAATGAGTTGCATATTTAGAATCAGCATAAAAAACTGTACTAGTGACAAAATTTTCAAAAAACATTTGACACAGTCCAAATTTTTAATAAGATCCCAATCGGGCCCACTAGAATCAAATAGCATAAATACTCGTCTTGTATTCGCGCAGTTTATGAATCTAGCGCCCAATTTGTTCTTGTACGTAATAATTACAATCATACAATTGATTAGAATAATTCGGGCGTTTCGTTTAAAAATAATAACAATGTTGAAATATACATGGAGCAAGTGGAGTTTACGTCCCCTTGACGCAAAAGGGAACACAAACTACACTAGGTCAAAGTTGGGGAACGTAAACTACACTAGGATCTTTAGGAGACATTTTTTAAATGAATCCATCAAATAAAACGTTAAAACTAACGAAAATATTACGACTTAACTAACAATCATCAATAAATATAAATAATATATATATATATACACATTTAACTGCAATGACCACGCAGTATATTAATGTATAGAAACGACGTAAGTATAGAGGAATGTTCTGCACACGAGGAAGAGAATAACGAACAAATGAAAATGAGGTCCCCGCCCGGGAATCGAACCCAGGATCTTCCGATTGCCGGTCCGATATGCTAACCACTACACCACAGGGCACAATAGTCAGAAGTCGTAATTCTCCTACATAGGGCAGAAACCAATGCCTTGAGAGGGCACCCTCGCAAATCGTGAATATGTACATTTAACTGCAATGACCAAGCAGTATATTAATGTATAGAAACGACGTAAGTATAGAGGAATGTTCTGCACACGAGGAAGAGAAATAACGAACAAATGTAGGAGAATTACGACTTCTGACTATTGTGCCCTGTGGTGTAGTGGTTAGCATATCGGACCGGCAATCGGAAGATCCTGGGTTCGATTCCCGGGCGGGGACCTCATTTTTCATTTGTTCGTTATTTCTCTTCCTCCTGTGCAGAACATTCCTCTATACTTACGTCGTTTCTATACATATATATATATATATTACGACTTAACTTAACCAATCGTCAATTTATATATATATATATATATAAATTGACGATTGGTTAAGTTAAGTCGTAATATTTTCGTTAGTTTTAACGTTTTATTTGACTAGGTATACGCGGACAAAGTTGGAGAACGCAAACTGCACTAAGATAATGTAGGGGAACGTAAACTACACTAGGATAATGTAGGGGAACGTAAACTATTCTAGGCACCACAGGGGGACGTAAACTACACTTGCTCCATGTACAAATTGTACATAATTGAAAAAGTGTGTATTAACCTTATTAGTAATTTTGCTGTTAGCCTACTTCAAGTACATATAAACTCGCTGGCTGATTGTATTTCCGACTTTATTTTTTAATCAGTATAAAAACATTTTCACACCACCCTTCAATAATCCGATGGATTAGACCTTGGATCACCAGAAGATCAGGGCCCCCAGCCTTCTTTAGTTAGCTTTATAAGGCTAACTAACGAAAATATCACAACCTAATTTAACCAATCGTTAGGTCAACTGTACGCCTTGACAATTGGTTAGGTTAGATCGTTATATTTTCGTTAGTTAGCCTTATAAGGCTAACTAAAGAAGACTGGGGGCCCTGGTCTTCAGGTAATCCTAGACCTTTGATGAGAGGTTTCTGATACGTGTATAAGCTGGGTGGACTCGTCTGTATTTTTAGTTTCCCTGAAGAGGAGTTGAAATAAACTCGAAAGTACCAGAGCGGATGTTTCACTTTTTCCTGCTGGTTATTTCACAATAAAGAACTTCACGTGTTTAACGTAAATACTGTATCATATATATATATATATATATATATATATATATATATATAATACATTTCAACTGCAAAGAACACGCAGTAAATTAACGTAAAGAACGACGCTTGTATAGGAGAACATTCCGCGCAAGATGAGGAGGGAGAACGAACAAATGAAAAAATGAGGTAATCGGAAGATTCCGGGTTCGATTCCCGGGTGGTTACCTCATTTTTTCATTTGTTCGTTCTCCCTCCTCATCTTGCGCGGAATGTTCTCCTATACAAGCGTCGTTCTTTACGTTATATATATATATATATATATATATATATATATATAATACTGTATATATAAAACCTTGGTTTTGCTTTCATCCGAATTGTTCATTGTGACGAAGGTCAAGCTTGTCACTCTACCTTAGACCTACAGTTTAACGTGGAATCCGAACCACGTCCTACTAGTAGCCCCGCGTCTTAACCACTAGGCTACCCAGGGTACCTATTTATCTACCAGCCAATTTCTTTTCATCGTGTGGAAGGATGAATAGCTGGGTTTTGCTGTGCGCTGCCTGCCATCACCGGGTCTCGATCCTGGAGCCGATGGATTCGTATCAGCGACGCTAATCACTAAACCACTGAGGCGCCTATATATATATATATAATACTGTATATAAGTCTGGAACCATAGGGTAAATAAGTAATTCATGTTTTTCCGTTTATGCAAATGCCCATGATGTCTTTGAGTAAGGAAGAACGCATCCAGGTAATTCTGCTCGTAGGAAATCGGAGTCAGAGGTAGGTCGCTGAGGAATTTAACAGATTGCATCCGGACCGCGCGCCGATAACACACAGCTGTGTCGGCAAACTTGTTACCATCCTCGCTCATTTCACAAACAGTCCCCAAAAGCCTCTTCGGCGGTTGTCCGCTGAGACAGGAGTGTCGAAAAGCAGCATCCACCGCATTCTTCAAGCACACAAATGGCATCCTTACAAACTTCAAATCCTGCAGAAATTAAGCGATGATGATCCAGACCGACGGATGGAATTTTGTGAATGGGCTACGGAACAATGTGCTCAAAATGCCAATTTCCCGTCCACCATTCTGTTCAGTGATGAGGCTGTTTTTTACGCAAATGGTGAGGTGAACCGACAGAACACCCGCTACTGATCGCAAGACAACCCTCACTGGTTTACTGCTTCAAGGGAACAAGATGTCGCTCGTGTGATGGTATGGTGTAGCATTTGGAAAGACCGTATCATAGGCCCCTTCTTTTTTGATGACACTGTCACAGGAAACGCCTACTTGCGTATGCTCAACGAGGAAGCATTCCCCAGTGTCTTGAACACAGATGGGGATTTCCCACCATGGTTCCAGCAGGATGGTGCTCTTGCCTATTACAGCATCCGGGTAAGAGAGTGGCTACACCGACAATTCCCTGGTCATTGGATAGGACGTCGAGGGCCTGTGGAGTGGCCGGCGAGGAGCCCCGATCTCACCCCGTTGGATTTTTATCTCTGGGGTTACTTGAAGGCGTTGGTCTACGCGGAGAAAATTCAGAGTGTTGCACATTTGCGGGAGCGCATCATCGACGCATGTAACACCATCACTCATGATACCATTCGCCGTGTGTTTGCTGACTGGATATCTCGTCTGCATTCTTGTATCAATAATAATAGACACATTGAACACATTCTGTGAATAAAAGCCGTTTTTATTGCCGTTTTTACCATTTTGCTCTATGGTTCCAGACTTATGGGACACCCTGTGCATATAATATATATATATATATATCCCCGCAAGGGGGTTCTAAGCTCGTGCTCTTGAGTGCTCTTTGTGCTCGTTTGTACGTGCTTGTTCCTGGAGGTTTCACGTGCGCCCTCCCGGCCCTAGCACCCAAGGATGATGGGGCTCGACCCTGCAGTCCTTGTCATCCTTGGTCTTTTTCCACTTCGACTGTCCCCTCCACCCTTTCTTTTTCCTCTGTCTTTCCTCTCACTTTTCTTTGTTTTTCCGCCGAGATATGCCCTTTTAAATAGAGGCGAATCGGTTCTTCCCGAACTTAAAAAAAAAATATATATATATATATATAAAACGTTGTAAAGATGTAAAGGAGAACCGAGGCGAATGTGACCATTTATTGTAGATGTTTCAAAAACAAAATGTTCATCTTCAGTAGCTAAATTAGAGAAACTGTAGCCTATACAATTAAAATAAAATTAATTAAAAGAAAATTAATATTAAATTAAATCTCAATATGTTGCGCAAAAATAGTGAGCAGAATTTAAGCTTAACTCTCAGATATGAGACATAATGGGGGTACTGAGCTGTACATAAAATTAAAATATGGGAGGCGTCAGAAGTAGGCTTGTTGGTAAATTTATGTATTATTTGTGGTTGGTTGTTAAACTGTATGGAGTTGGACTGAAGCTATATATTCAATTTTAGGTGTGTATGTGGAAGGATTCCAGAATTATGAGTTCTATATTTGATGAATTACTAGAATTATTTAAATTTATCAAGAAATATAGGATGGGAGGATTGTTCTCAATGGTTCGATGTGGATGAAAACGCTGGGATCACCTGAAGATCAGGGCACCCAGCCTTCTTTAGTTAGCTTTATAAGGCTAACTAACGAAAATATCACGATCTAACCTAACCAACCGTACAGTTGACCTAACAATTGGCTAGGTTAGGTCGTGATAGTTTTGTTAGTTAGCCTTATAAGGCTAACTAAAGAAGGTTGGGGACCCTGATTTTCAGGTGATCCAAAGGCTGATTTGGAGACCGGTTTTCCTGTTCCTACGAAGTTCTTTTCTGTTTATCCACCCTTTGCTTGAATTGCAGTACAGTTTGTCTTACGTAGCTGGATTGGCAGCCGACGCGTAGATTTTTCATACGAAAAATACAGAGTAAAAAATGAGTTACATTGTACAGACAGGATTTAACATAGAGAATACGGGAACATTTTTGAGTTTTCATTGTGCACAAGACAGTACAACTGAATGTTTTAAGACTAATTGGCGGGTAAAATTTTTCTTTAAATACTCAACACATCTAAATACTGTAAACTAAAAAGTTTGCATGTATGTTCCTGAAGAGCGCGAACATAGTGTCAATATATAAAGGAGGAGATCGATCCGAGGCCAAAAACTATAGGCCAATGTCGCTTACATCTCATCTCACTAAAATATTTGAAAGAATAGTTAAACAGAAAATCTATGACTTTTTGGAAACTCATAAAAAATTAAATGATAACCAACATGAAGTTCGGTCAGGCAGATCATGTCTATCACAATTAATAGAACACTACAACATTATTGGTGCACTTGAAAGCAATGAAAACTATGATGTAATATACACAAACTTTGCCAAAGCGTTCGAAAAGTGTGACCATGGAATCATAATACATAAACTGAAATATATGGGAATAACAGCAAAAGTAGAGAAATGGATATATAATTTCCTTAGTGAGCGGCGGCAAGTCGTTACAGTACAAGGAGTATCTTCATCAGAATCAGAGGTCCTCAGCTCAGTACCACAAGGAACAGTATTAGCTCCACTACTCTTCATAATCATGCTAAATGACATACAGTAGATCAGTAGATGAGGACGTTACCAAAGACAGCACAGAAACATCCTTTGCCGATGACACAAAGATCAGTAGAAAAATAAGAAACCCAGAAGATATAGGATCTCTACAAACTGACATGAACAGAATCCACATGTGGACGGAATACAACAATATGAAGTTTAACACTGAGAAATTTCAGCTGTTAAGGTACGGAAATAGAGAAGACTTAAAATCCATGGAATATTATACCCCAAATGGACAGGAAATTCGGAGAAATTCTAGAGCAAAAGATTTAGGGGTTGTAATGAGTGATGATGCGAGATTTGAAACACAAAATAAGATAGCAGTAAACAGAGCAAAGAGAATAACTGGGCAGATACTGAGAACCTTTAAACGAAGGGATAGGAATATAATGATTCCTCTACTGAAAACACTGATCATACCCAAATTGGAATAGTGCTCGGTCCTAACATGCCCATATAAAAAAGAAGACATTAAACAGCTAGAAGGGATTCACAAAAGCTTCACAGCCAAGATCAAGGGGTGCAAAGAACTAAACTACTGGGAAAGGTTGCGCGAATTAAACCTATATTACTGAAAAGCAGGAGAGAGATACACACCATTATTTACACTTGGAAAATAATGGAGAAGCTAGTCCCTAATCTTACTCTGAACCCTGTAACTCCCCAAACCACGGTGGAAAGTAGAAAAGGAAGACTGTATCGTGTTCCCAAATTAAAGGCTAGACAGGGAACATCCTTAACCCTGAAATAAAATAGTTTTGTTGTGAGAGGACCAAAACTGTTTAATCAGCTGCCCAAAGACCTAAGAAACACGAGTGGTGTTGCGGAGAACATCTTCAAAAGAAGATTAGACGCCTGGCTCAGAACAACCCCCGATGAGCCGGGCGTACCTGGCTATGTGAGGTGGAGAGCACAAGAAACCAACTCACTACTTATCCAGGCCAACGCGAGAGGAGGGGCGACAAGTTTAACTTTCGTGAAAGGTTGAAAAGAAAGGTGTGTGTATATATAGTATGAAAGCTTGGTTTGGCTGTTTTTGGGCTGGTTTTAAGCATGATTTGGCAGGTTCTCAATTTTTTTACCTGGCAACACTGGCCTGGGATGACAGGTTTAGTATTAATATTTTATATTAATGCATATAGAATAAATTCGTAATAATTTAAAATGTATTCTTACTATAAAATATACAAACTATGATATAACAAAACCTGCTTATCTCTGTAACTGTATGTACAAACTTTAGTACGTAGTTATAGAGATAAGTACATCAATAGACACCAGTTACAAGGCCCAAGGTGGGGGCGACCGCCTCTGTCGTCCCCCCTTCGGTACGCCCCTGGGAACGGTTAATATCGATGTATCTGAAATCATGAGGTGGATATGAAGTTGTTTCACATCTAAATTTAAAGACTGGTACTTTAAAATCTAAAACCAATGCTAGAATCCATTGTTTGTCAGAAGTTAAAATTGATCTGGAATGATTAAGAGTTAGCTTATCTCGTTGAATACTATTAAAATTCGTATTTAGGGGCTACATTTCTGATTTGTCAAATTAACGCGTTATCAGAAATCTTGGAAAACTGTATGAGGTTAAGTAAGCTTACAGTCTAACTTTTATGCAATATATTTTTATCTAATTTCATTTTAATTATGTTTTAATTCTTAGAATTCATCGAATTTTAGCTACTGAAGATTGAAATCTTCCTTTTCTGAAACATCTACAATCGATGGTCACATTCACATCAGTACGACTTTTCATCATTAAAATGAAGTTTCCTCGGAAGAAGCCAATTATATATAACATTAGTAAACGTT
>JAJOZX010013742.1:22500-87176 GCA_023014485.1 Bathynomus jamesi | reverse complement strand
ACAAAAATATATATATATATATATATATATATATATATATATATATATATATATATATATAACACAAATCAATAGAAATATGCGTATAATCGGGGAAATGTCAAGCAAAATATATATACAATTCACTTTTTTTTCAAAATACTAAACTCGGTCTTAATCGAGTTTACAATTACATCATTATTGCTCTGCATTACGCAGTATATGCGGCTTAATAATATTTCACCGCTTAAAGTATAGGGAAACCTGTATTCGATATGAAGGGCTTTCATATCGTTCAGTACTATTTTTGTTCCCACTTTACAACCGGTTGGTAAGTCATCTTTAAACACGTCTAGAATACAATCAAAAGCACGCACAAAGAGTTCATCGTTAGCTACATTATTAAACACAAGTTTATAAGAACGCTTTTCCAATCGAGGGTTTATTTCTACCGACTCGAGCTTTTCAATCGTGAACTCACTCAACATAGCGGCAATTGAAATAATCTTCTAAATCGTTACGACAACTGCGCGTTATATAAAGAAATAGTTCTTCAGGGTGAACGGTGTAGGTGAGCTCAGCCTTGTACCGATCAATTGCTTTGTACCAAAGTTCATGGTATTTCAAAGAGTCTAAACTTTTTAAATAAACATCCAGCACTAGACCATTCTCACCAGCCCTACACTCGGTAAACCCATCGAGCAGAGCAGTGTATGCGTATTCAAGTACTGTATCAAAATAAACATATCCGTAACACGCGCGTCTAATATAGGTTTCAGTTTACGGAATCCGACGATTTCAAACATTCTGTCGAGGATGAAACGGTTTCGCGTAGGAATAAGAGCGTTATTATCAGAAGCATTCTTCCACATCAGCCTTATATCAATGCACGGCCGATCGTTATTTATACACAACGTACATACAACGGCGTATGAGGGTGCGTCACTAATCTGCTCTCTTCTTGTACCTACGTTAGCAGGTATTTTATAACGATCTTCACTCCACTTCTCAACTATCACAAAGATTCTATTCATCTCCTCGATACTTAAATAAACCCGTTTGTTTGTCGGTCTACATTCCGTTTCCAGTACATAGCTAATGGTACCGGAATTACGCCTGAACACGCGCAACGATTTCGTCACGGACACATCGTACGAGGCGTTGAGAATGCTGCTCAAAGGAAGTTCCATCGTATTCGAAGAGCGCACGTCCACTCGGCTCAAGCTCTGAGATAACTATGAGCCGTGTGAGGCACGCAGGTAGGCAGGAATGGTTCGACGGGCGGCTGACTCGATACGTGAATGGGCTTGTTCCGCGAGTCGAATTGTTGTACCGGTACAAGAATATCACTACCAGCCTACGCACCAGACATTTTGGATAAGAACTAGGAACATTTTACTAAACATCTCCACACTCCGGCGCACTATTTGAGAGGAACATATGTTCATATTTTTCCTTTCTGCCCATCAAACGATACTCGTCTCTAAACTCTGTTAAAAATTCACGCAGGGCACTAGCCACAACCTCACTACGAACCTCATCATGATATACGTTAATATAGTGATAAAAATACTTAAGATTGTCCATGATCACGAGATTCACATTTCCAGTCGTAGGGTATGAGTAATCGACATGGTGTAGCATGACGTAATACCGCTTGTCACACCACCCATCAGCAAGACTCATTATCCATACCTGCTGCTTCTCTTCTGCACGCGTTGTTTCTTTTACTTCACGGTGTATGTGAGACTTTATAAAGTTTAGCTCTGCAGTATACTTCAGCACATCGTCTGTGCAACGAAAGCCTTCAACGGTCTCACCAGAACATCCGTAGAGTATTTGTACATCTTGGAACTTCGCACAATCCAATGTGTTTTTAAAAGAGGCATAGGAGGGATGAATAGGAAGTTTTTCGGTATCCACCACATCCTGGCACTTTACTGAATACCATTTCGTAAACGTTGTACAAGCAATATTAAAGGTAGCCATTTGAATACACGTCTGATCTGAATACACGTCTGATCTCTCGGGCTTACTGCGGTCGACTGACCACGCAGGGACTCCCAGATAGTAGCATGACTCACGGTCTTACAGTGGGCGGAGCTTAGAACTTTCACCTACACACACACACACACACACACACACACACACACACACACAAAGGAGAAAGTGAAACGCTATTTGAAACATGATTTATTTAATAAACGAGATATTCAAGTTATATATATTTACAAATACGATTTAATAAACGAGATATTCAAGTTATATATATATATATATATATTTACAAATAGATACGATTATATACAAGACGTGTGAGTTAGAAGCATCATTGGTATCCAAAGGGTACGGTATCATAGGTACCAGGTAACTGGTAACGTTTCCTATAGGTGTTACGGCACACCATCGTACCCCTAAGTTCCTTCACGCCCCCAGCTTCTGCGCCCGAAAATTGTGGGTGCCTACAATTAGTTGGTGAGGTTGTTCATCCAAACATACTAGATCCTTCAACGACTCAAAGTTAACAACCTCCCGATTCGCATGGTTGAGCGTAATACCCTTTGCCTTCACGATATATTTCATTTCATCCCCCACCCTGACCCGTACCCCATAAGTCTTAGGTCCTGTTGAGGCAAAAGAGTCGGCGTATGCGTTGTCCCCATACTCATCCTTGATCTCATCAGTGAGCTCGCCGAGGAACTCCCCAATAGTGGGCATGTATTCACCCTCCCTCTCTGTGAATATCACGCTATCTGTATCGGCATACAATACTCTCCGCCCAAGAGAATGCAATAGACCCCAAAGTTTTATACGGGCGTAGGCTGTTGTGAAGCTGGCCACAGGTATGTTTGTAACCCTTGAGGTATCTGTGGCAAATTCAGTGTTGTTGTACTTTATTACGTAAGTATTACCTACATTTACGATCTCCATGACCTCTTTATCGGGGGCATTGGCATAATCCCAGACATCGCTATAACTTTGTGCCAAATGAATGCTCCCTCTGCCGGTATTCTGCGCAAATTTTCCCCATAGACTGTTTAGACACAACTTTGCACTAAAGCGCTTGCCAGGATTCTTTACAATTTGGACACGATCAAGTTGTATACCTTCGCGGTCGCGGTAACGTTGAATATAGGCAGACTTTTCATCTTCGGTATCAACTCCTCGCGGATACCCTGATGCCTCAACCTTATCCTTCAAAAAGGTGTTTATATATGGTGTGAAAAGGTTGGGTAGCTTCTGAAACCTCCACACCTCATGTATCTTCAGTATTCTATAACCATGGCGCACGGCTAGGGCCAACTCAGGACTTGTATATACGCCTCTGATCTTACGCTGGTGGGGTATATGGTTACATTCGCCGTTATCCTCTTCCGCGCACTTCACGCACAGGGGAAACATGAGCTTGTCGTCGATAACGACAGGTAAGATCGGCATCCATAAATTGCGTGGGGGGAGTACGTCTACGAAAGAGATCCCAAAGTAACGATCATTCAAATTTTTTGAAAATTCATTGATGGATGGTAGGCTAGGCCCCACCAGTTTCTCAGGAGCGCCCACGGGGTACGGATTGCTCTTCATCACGTATGGGTATAAAGAACAGAAATCGTAGTAATGGAGCTTCACGCCCTCCGTAGGTGGGAAGTATAGTCTGAAAGGATTTGTACGTCCTCCAAACAAGCTATCACCACATTTGAGAGGATCCAGCACCATTGAACGCTTGATCGCTTTTATTTCCTCACGGTACACCTCGTCTGTCTCCATCCGTGCATCATATTCATGCTCCCACAAGACTTTGTGAGTGAACTGTGATCCTATAAGTTGATCGCGGGTGCGGGTCGATGCAAGACAGTCGGCAGGAGACCTACCGTTGATATCTCCGGTGACTCCGCACTCAGGACGGGGGCATCCATGCCACCAGCAACCGTTAAAGGAGTACACAGTCTTCACACCAGTGACACGGTTTTCACTTAACCCATCAACCCAAAAAACACGTCCATTAATCTTAATGGGTACTTCACCCGTGTTGCGGGCGTGCTTTATGTATACACCTGTCTGTTGCTGTAGGTGTATGAGCCAGTAAATAGCCTTGTGCCCGTAACTGCGGGGATTGTTTCGGTGAATAATGGCTAAGGTGTCTTTCGGCATGAAGTTATTCTTGAACACCGTAAAACATAATGATGCGATGGTGGTTGCGACTTGCAGTGGATCGCATTTGAAACGGGCTATGTACATCCTTCTAAAGGCCTGGAAACATACTCTAAGCACGCGCACATCATTCACGCAATAACGCTCACATTCATCAGCTATATTATAAGGGTTACTTTCATTAAAACTGTCGTAGTATCGATCAAAGTCTTCACGTTCATCCATGCAGTCAAAATAATGTTTGGGGGGTGGTGGGCCTACGTAGTTTAAAGTCTCGCTGGTGAGGAAAGTGTATGGGAAGTATCCTTTGGAAACTTCAGCTGCTACTCCCATCACCTTGGGTAGCTTTGCTAATTTACAAGGTGTGAATAATAAAGTATCTTTAAATTGTACATTGCCTCTTATCTGCATCTGTATTAATTTGTTGCCTCTTTTCAATGGATCACCTGTAAATATCTCAGAGGATTCGTGTTCAAGCAACTCCTTATAAAGGAACTGCGTGTCAAACTTTGCCCCGTTATGGGCGAGAATATACACAGTCATTTTTTTGAACTTGTCGGCTAACTTGACAATATAGGACACAAATAGTTTCACAGGACTATCGCTGACATTCGTTTTAAAAACGTTTGTCCGTTTACCACATTTGGGGCACTCGTCACATTCGATATCCATACACTCATCACAGATAGTCTGGCTCACAAGTAAATGTGGAATTACCTCTTTGGTTTCAGCGTTCGTATATGTTTCTATATCGTAGTATACAGTTATACAGGGGTTATTTTTAGGCTTAGCATCTTTCATATAACATACATGCTTTACTCCATCCGCCTTATATTCCTCCTGGCATGTAGGACAGTGAATTACGTCACACTTGTGCTTAAATTTTCCCCAATTATCCATTGTGTGAAACATACCACATTCACAGATTCTCATTTTCCTGCACGTGCCAATTGATTTATGGAAATCAAAACAGCTATTATTGAAAAATGTGCGTCTACACACATCACAGTCTCTCTTCTCAGCTTCAACTACACGGCTTTCACATTTGGTGCTTTTACACTGCTCACATACCATGTGACATTCTTTACAATGTCTCACTATATCATCCGCAAACTCGAGGCACCCCTTACACAAATCATGATGTCTCCCATATTTTCGACTTTTGTCATAACTCGCGTAAAGCCACCTTATATTACGGATGGGGAGATACGTTGTCCCTGACAATCCTAAAATAAGTAGGGGCCTTGTACGATCTCTCACACAGCTTTTAAAAACATACACAGTCCTACGACGATCATCCAACCCAAACACAACTATGCGGACATTCATTTCCTGTTCTACCCTTCTCAGCTCTTCAGGACCCATATTACAGTCAAATTCAAGTTCACAGTCTTCAGCTAGTTTACGGGCATGCTCCACGACTGTAGGCAACCAAATTTTTTGAGTTCGTGTATTTTGTACAGTAAACATACGTGCTAAGAGTACTGCTATAAAGCCGCAACCACGATCGACGTTTATATGCCGTCTATAAATAGCTTGAGAATTGAAGTTAAGAGTATACGGTATGGCACTATGACCCGCAACACGGTATACATGGTCAATATTTACCGTGAAGTTGTCCATATTGAAGGCTATACTACTTTGGGCGGCTTGCATTATACGCCCTAATATATATTCTACATCTTCAGCCGCCAAACGTCTAAATGGCACTATCACCCAATAATCGTCTACATCACCGTCATCTGACCCGAATCCAAAGGACATACTCGTCCTGACTTCACGCTCGTCACGATTCTGAAGAGCAAACTCTATAATACGCTCTACAACCCGGCGTAGTCCGCGCTCAATACCATTGCTATACATGACTCTAGGGTCGACCCTGACTCTATACCGATTTCTAGTCAAGGCTGGGGTGGGGGCTGCGGATCGCACCAATTCCAGCGTTATACCATCCTCAACAGAACGGGGGGCGGATGAATTAGTGGATATATTAGCGGAAGGTGCTGCTGATGGGGGCCCTGTTGCGTAGGAGGTTGATGGTTGGGGCTCTATTATTGTAGACTTAACAGAACGGGGGGCGGCGGATGAATAAGGGGATATATTAGGTGCTGCTGGGGGTGTTGTTGCGTAAGAGGTTGAGGGTTGGGGATCTATTACCGCTGCAACAGACGCGTATTTCGGTCGCTTTATACCTGACGTGGGTATCTCATACCTCCGCTTTGGACGTGTTACCGGTATCGCTGGTGAGGGTTCAGGGGAGGAGATCACAACTACACTGTCGTCGAGGTCATCCGTAATGATGGGCTGCTCTACCTCATCGTCATTCACGGTTCTGTGGGAGAAGAAATATAAGGATCAGCACTCAAAATTTGTAATATTTTGTAAATGACTCACTTAGGAGTGTGACGTGTTAGAAATGGACTCTGTAGAAAAATTCAGATTCACGAGCCCATCCACATGTATTATATCTGGACCTACAGGATGTGGTAAAACTGTGTTTATGCTTAAAATCATTAAAGAAAAGGGGGAGATGTTCTCGAAATTTGTGCATAAAGTTATATGGTGCTATTCGACGTATCAATCAGTGTTCAACGAGTACCAAGATGATATTTTGTTCCACAAAGGCGTATATGACGTTAATTCGTTAAAGGGAAATGAACATACAATCATTGTAATTGACGATCTCATGTTGGAGATGGATAAAACGTTTGCCGAGACATTTACAGTATTCTCCCACCATCTTAACATAAGCGTGTTCTTCATCAATCAGAATCTATTTTTCAAAAATAGATACATGCGCGATGTGTCGTTAAATACGCAATATCTAGTCTTATTCGCGCAACGTAGAGATGTATCACAAATTGGGGTATTAGCCAATCAAATGTTCCCGAATCAGCGTAAGGAGTTTTTGGAAGTTTATAAAGAAGCTACAAGCACGCGTTACGGATATTTGCTTTGCGACCTTCATCCGCGAAACACGTTTAGAGTGCTTCTGCGAACGAATATATTTCCAAACGAGCCTGAAACGGTGTATATTCCAGAATGACAAAGAGACTAAAGAAATACCGTGAATTAATAAAAATCTATCATCGACTGCCTCGGGCAATGCAGCAGATGTTTATTAAAAATATCGATGCCGACTTTTTAAAATGCATCTGTGAAATCTGTCTTAACGTTATAAATTGCAATGTATCAATGAAAACCCATCAGAAGGCTCGCCTACGCCGCTACAAGAACATAATACGTGCACTCGCTCGTAAAAGCCAAACTGTAGCGAAGAAAAAGCGAATTATTGTACAAACAGGAGGGTCATTTCTCCCCATCTTATTTTCAGTTTTGGGTCCTTTACTGACTAGATTAATATAATGAAGAAAGTGGTAGTGATTCCCCACGAGGTGTACGCCTCACTGCAAAGAGACACGATCTAGATCCCCGTAAAAGCAGACTTAAAAGAATGGAAAGCGAATTGTTAGCCCTATTAAACAGTGAAAAAACACCTGATGAGAAAAGAATCTTATACCAAGAAGCTCTGCAGAAATTTCTTCACGAGTACGAAAATTATAAGAGCCCTACAGAGATTCCTGTGGTTATTAGGCACAGCACGGGGGACGATGGCGACATAGGATCTGTACCCGCGACACAGCTGACCAACCAAAAAGATTAGCCACACAACATATCGAACATGTATTAAAAAATACCCTCCCACTTACATTGAGGAGTAAAGGCTTAAGTCTTTATAATCTATTGAATGAGGATCCCGCCATACAATGGACCGATACAGGGGAGATCATTGTGGAAGGATCAAAGGTACAGGGATCGAATATCGTAGACATTGTCCATGATCTGGTGAGAAAGTGGGATAGGCCATCACCATCAGGATGGAAGCATATTAAAGCAAGACTACAACAAATAAATGTCCCTAAAACGTTGATAGGAAATCTGAACAGGTTAAAAGACTTGGAACATGCAACGCCTGTGACACAATTGAAGGCGCCGTCACCCCCGGCGGTAACACCTTTGAAGAGGAGCAAGAAGAGGTTAAACCAACCCTACCCACGTGCCTCTAAAATACGCAAATGGCTAACGTATTAACTAAACGCTATTATGACATTTCTACCCCATCCTCTTACGGCGGCGTAGATAGACTGTACAGAAGTGTTTACGGAGTAGGAAAAAAAGATGTTGAAAGATTTTTGAGGGAGCAGGACGCTTATACGCTTCATAAGCCTGTGAGAAAAAGGTTTAAAACAGCCAAGACAACGGCTTCCTCGATTGATTCTATTTGGCAAGCAGATTTAACAGACATGCAAAGATATTCTGTGTATAACGATGGTTACCGCTACATTCTATTCATAATAGACGTGTTCTCTAGATATCTGTGGCTAGTTCCTCTGAAAAATAAATCACCTGAAACAGTTGCTAAAGCCACCAAAACGCTAATGTTAAAAGAAAACAGGGTTCCTGGCTATTTTTGTACGGATATGGGGAAGGAGTTTATAGGCCGTGCTTTTCAGAATATGTTGACAGAGTTTAATATCAGCTATTACACAACCAATTCTATACATAAGGCTTCTTTAGCTGAAAGAGTTCAGCGCACCATAAAGGAACGCATGCACCGTTATTTTACACATAAAAACACATACAGATTTCTAGACATTCTGGAATCATTGGCATCATCCTACAACCGCTCACACCATCGCACGATTGGGGCAACACCTAACGAAGTTTTAGAAAGAGGTACGCTCCCGAGAAGAGATGGATCACCACCACCACCACCACCACCACACTCTGTGCGCTTCAAAATCAATGATTATGTAAGGCTGTCGCGTTCGGGGAATAAATTCGCAAAGGGTTTTGAGCAAGGATGGACACGCGAGATTTTTAAAGTTAGGGCTGTGAGACCTAAAGGTGAATAATGATGTATTACATTGAAGATTTGAATGGGGAAGAAATCTCAGGAGGCTTTTACCGCGAGGAATTGCAGAAAGTTGCGTTTAATTTAGAAAAAAATGTGTTTAAAATTGAGAAAATTTTAGGAAGCAAAGGTTCAGGAAGGAGAAAAATGTACCTGGTGAAATGGCTAGGGTACCCAGAAAGCTTCAACACCTATATAAAAGCTGATGCAATAATGAAGCTTAAATAGTATGCAACATGGCTCCTAACCATTTCTACGTCACACTCCCGTCCTCCTCGTCCCTGTCTGTACACCCTAACAACACGCTAGCCAACTTTGTAACAGAACTCCATGGGCACATTGAATTGGGTCGTGATTCGTATGAGGTGGGGATATGCGAAATTCAGCTGGACACCGTCTTTTTAAATATTGAACATAAAGAAACCGTTTTTACGATTCTTAGAGACATTGACGAGTGTGAAAAAGCTGGGGTAGCTATGGATGAAACTATGCGCATCGCTCGGACTAAGATTACACGGTATTACAGTACAGAAGTAAGACTAGGGCCGGGTCAATATGGTTCGGCCGAGGATGTTGTGAGAGGCTTAAACGTGAGTTTAAGAAACTCAAACCTTACGAATGATTTAGTATATGAAATCGTAAACAACCCTGCACATACACTAATCCTAAAATCAAAGACTAACAGACGTCTTAAAGAACATAGAAAGTTCAAAATTCTAACCAACGGCCGATATAGCGCAGCCTTCCAAAGAGACACATTTCACGAGACACAGTATAACTTGTCCAGATTAATGTATCAATTGAAGATGGAGAAATTGGCTGAAAGGTCCCCAGACATGTGCTATATTTACAGTAATATAGTGGAGCACCAGTTTGTTGGGGATACCCAGGCACGCCTGCTGCGCATTGCTCACATCCCCAACCATAGAGGAAGGAGTTTGAGTATTACATATGACAGGCCCCATTATGTGAATGTCGCAACTAATTTAATAACCAATATCACAATATATATAAGAACGATTGAGGGCGAAAACTTCCCATTCGGTAACGGGAGCTTAACAGTGAAGCTACACTTTCGACGCACTGAGTTATAATGGATAGAAAGCCTTTCACCGTCTATCGAGGGATGCGATACCAGCGCGGTAGTGGACTTGGATCCATTTTTTCATCCATACTACGTACGGCTGTTCCTTTGCTGAAGAGGGGTGCCAGATACCTTGGAAGGAAAGCGCTACAATCAGGCCTTAACACTGCAGAAGACATATTGGCCGGGGCTAAACCTAAAGAAGCTCTAAAAAAACATTTAAAGCGTACACGGAACGAAATCATCAAAGATGCAAAGAGAAAAATGCGTGGTGGCGGGAAGAAGAAGAGGGCTCCCCGGAAGAAGAAGGGGTCACGTGGTATTAAACGTAAAAGGCTATCAAAAAAGAAATGCTGTAAGCGAATGAAACCTATGGTTGACCACTTTTTTGACTGATATAAGCTAAGGATATTGATCTCATGAATCATAGTTTGTTTACCACTTGTCGAGAGAGGAGTCACTATTTCGCCATGGCACGCTTCATCCACCCATGTAGTTCACAATGCTGTAAATCGGAGCTGTCCTTTTTTGAGCTCCCGCCAACCCAAGTTTCTATTGAGCACAGTGACTTTATTACAATTAACCCTTTAAACACAATTAGTTCACCGAGTGCACCTATAGAATTCGTGATACCCAGCTCAGGTCCTTACTTTTTTGATCCAAGCTGTGTGCACATGTACGCTAAGCTACGTATAGCCCATTCTGATGGAACGGCCTGCGATGACAAATATGCTGTATACCCTGAAACAAACTTTCTGCACGCCATATTCAACCAGTGTGACGTATATTTAAATCAGACCAACATATCGGCAGGCACGGGGTACTATCATCTACGAGCCTATTTGGAAAATGTCCTCAACTTTTCCAAAGAAGCGAAGGCTACCTTTTTAAGTGCGGAGGGATATTATCAAACTAAAGATGAAAATAGTATAAAGGACAAATTTAAAAATTCTAAAAAGAAAATATACGAGTGTTTTGGACGGTTGCACACAGATTTCACTTTCCAGGAGAAGTTGCTTGTGAACGGGGTGGATATGAAAATAAAGCTCACCCGCACGAGTCCTGAGATCTGCTTAAATCTGGATGCGAATCAAGAAGAGGGTGCAAAGTCCGTTGTGGTTCACATTATGGACACATACCTCCGCGTACGGCGAGTGAAATTAAGTTCACCAAAACAACTAGAAATTGAGAAAAATTTACTAAACGCTACAGTGAAATATCCTATTAACAGAGTGCAGATCAAACTATATACGGTTCCTGCAGGGTTGGCATCGAAGCAGATAGAAAACATTGCCCTGGGAAATCTTCCTAAAAGGATATTAATCGGCATGCAGGACCACGCTTCGGTGAATGGAAAATATAAAAAGAGTGCCTTTAAATTCGAGAATTTCGGACTTAAAAATATAACTCTATACGTTAATGGCACTGCTTTGGGTGGAACAATGGGTACGGACTATTCATCAGACGCTGTGTTACCTCTTTGTGCCAGAGCCTATAGTAATCTGACCCATATTGCAGGTGATTGTGATGAGCTTGGTAATGGGGTAACGCAGGAAGAATTCATTGATCAATTTAACCTTTATCCGTTTGACATTACACCTGACTTATCTGCTAGCGTAAATACCCATTTAACACCACAGCAGAGCGGTAACATCTCAGTGCGGCTGGAATTCGCCAAGCCTATAGACGCTCCTATTAGTGTACTAGTATATCTCGAATCGCAAGCCCTAATAGAAGTAGATAGATTTAGAAGCGTTATCACTGACTTTTAAAATGGATGCTAATACACTTCAGAAAGTAATGGAGCGAGTCACACGTTCCAAATTTATCGGCGTGTTTGCGAAGAATGAAACATTGAGTTTGCCAAGTACGCGAGAATGCGGTAGTCTTATTGTGAACACAGACATCATCGGTAATGAAGGGATTCACTGGATCGCTGTCTATTTTAAAAATAGACAGCGCTTGTACTATTTTGATTCACTCGGTACTCAACCCTGGAGTGACCCTATTATTGTAAAATTTCTCGCTCAGTTACATATTCCCGAAGTTGTATGGAACCCATTTCGTATGCAGGGATATTTTACTAATGTTTGCGGAATGTACTGTGTCTCATTTCTCATGCATATGTCAAATGATAAAGAATTTATAAATTTTTTAAATTTATTTGACCCGTGTCACACTCACCGAAACGATGAAATGGTATGCAGACAGATAAAAAACCGTTTTCCAATTGTACGTACTCGTTGTATATTATAATGTTTTTGTTCGTATATTTGTAACGGTATATTCGTTTATTGTACTGATTTCTTTCATTTAATAAATTTATGAAAATATATTGTGTCTTCTTATCCCAAAAAGATCGAAAAACACTTACATTATTTCGGTGTGACATTGTTGACTGATCAGTATACCCTCCCTATTCCGAGATTCTTCAAAAGATTGTATAACTCGTGTCAAATCCTCATCGGACCTTAAAGGAATAATGCTTTTAAAACATATACAGAGTATACAGACAGACAGATCCCCATTATGTGAAGATATCTTTGGTTCGAGGAGTGAACGCCATAAAAATTTCGATTTTAGCATAATGGGGAAATAACACTGATTGACATTTTTGGCGAGTATCTATTTGACGAGATACTACAACTCTCCATATATATATAAAATTCTAATTATAGACACTTACATTTCTATGGTAGTCCCTTGCGTCGGGTTGTAAGGAGCGTCACTGCAAATATCTTCTACGGTTTGCGTTGAAAATAATAATTCGCCACAATCAATCGCATTGAAAAGACTAATTGTGGTTAATGCTGCAGTATCACGTTCTTCATACAAGTCTGGGGAGACGTACAGGTCCATGGTGGAGGATGTGTGACACTGCTGACTGATCAGTATATCATCCATATTCCGAGGTTCTTCAAAAGATTGTATAACACGTGTCAAATCCTCATCGGACCTTAAAGGAATAATGCTTTTAAAACATATACAGAGTATACAGACAGATCCCCATTATGTGAAGATATCTTTGATTCGATTACCAATTTCGATTTTAGCATGATGGGGAAATAACATTGATTGACATTTTTGACTAGTATCTATTTGACGAAATACTACAACTCTCCGTATATATATAAAATCGAATTATGGACACTTACATTTCTATGGTAGTCCCTTGCGTCGGATTGTAAGGAGCGTCACTGCAAATATCTTCTACGGTTTGCGTCGAAAATAATTCGCCACAATCAATCGCATTGAAAAGACTAATTGCGGTTAATGCTGCAGTATCACTTTCTTCATACAAATCTGGGGAGACGTACAGGTCCATGGTTGAGGAATGATTATTCACTGATGCGAAAATAGCTACTGTTACTCCCAACTGAAAATATCCCCTTTTATATGCACATTCGCCAAGCTCCGCCCAAAAGACCAGATGTTCGTCGTGATTGGCTGCCGATGTAGCTGGGTGGAGCTATGACGTGTACCATTCCGCTATAACGGGTACGGACGAGTAATTGCATCTTTATATTTTCACTAATAGAATTAATGCTCTTATTCTCCTTTGAAAATTATTTGGTGATTCGTATAGAACTTTTGATATTGATTCCAAATATGGTTTCAGAAGTTTTCTATCACCCATAGTTTTCGAGAAAATAATATTTCCATTTACTCAATTTCCCGCATCATTAGTCACTAATGTAATCGAGAGGGTATAAAGAAATATATCATAATTATATTTTAAAAATAACATTCGGTTTCAACGTTAAACTGTAGGTCTAAGGTGGTCATTACACATAATAAAATAAAGTGGTTGGCAGATAAATGGGCCCTACGTGTCCTAGTGGTTAAGACGCGGGGCTGTTGATGGTTCGGAGTTAAACTGTAGGTCTAAGGTGGTCATTCCACATAATAAAAGAAAGTGGTTGGCAGATAAATGGGTACCCTACGTGTCCTAGTGGTTAAGACGCTGGGCTGTTGATGGTTCACGTTAAACTGTAGGTCTAAGGTGGTCATTACACATAATAAAAGAAAGTGGTTGGCAGATAAATGGGTGCCCTACGTGTCCTAGTGGTTAAGACGCTGGGGCTGTTGATGGTTCCACGTTAAACTGTAGGTCTAAGGTGGTCATTACACATAATAAAAGAAAGTGGTTGGCAGATAAATGGGTGCCCTACGTGTCCTAGTGGTTAAGACGCTGGGGCTGTTGATGGTTCCACGTTAAACTGTAGGTCTAAGGTGGTCATTACACATAATAAAAGAAAGTGGTTGGCAGATAAATGGGTACCCTAGGTGGACTAGTGGTTAAGACGCTGGGCTGCTGATGAGGCGTGGTTCGGATTCCACGTTAAACTGTAGGTCTAAGGTGGAGTGAAAAGCTTGACCTTCGTCAGAATGAACAATTCGGGCGGAAGCTAACCAAAGGTTATCCAAAGGGTATATATATATATATATATATATATATATATATGGGATGAAATTCACAATAAAACGTGAAATGAATGAATGCTGAAACAAGGAGTGAGGCGAGGTTTTGCTTGATTTGACTCGTAGAAAGGTAAAATATGGCCGACCGAGTTGGGCAGATTCTCGGAAAATCCTTTCCTCTATCGGATTATGTTTTGGTTATTTCCAACTTCTTCGTTTCTTTAAATTTCGTTTTTCAATTTTCTTCGCAGGGAATGAAAAAACGAAATTTAAAGAAACGAAGAAAGTTGGAAATATTTAGAGATCTGGTTTTAAAGCTTTTGTTAATGAAGAATATTAAAATACTGTTTTATAGTAAATATTGATGTAGTCTTATGATAATACCAATAACTAAAATTTTAGTATCTCATTCACATGAATTGGAACTCTTATTCACGTTTGCTATAGTTGGGTATCCCTTATAAAAATCATTCTGTCTAAACGATTTATTATGGGTAACTTTACTAATTCTATTAACGCGTAAATCTTTCTGAAACATGAAATCATTGTTCAAAGGCTTTATTTGCTGGATCTATTTAAACTCCTTCGCGTGCAGTTTAGGTAATTACATTTATTCAAGTAGAGTTTGCAACCTCTCCTTTCTTCAAGCGAATACTGCAACGTTATACATATTGATGCAGCTTAGATAATTTTTTTGGTTATTTCCAACTTCTTCGTTTCTTTAAATTTCGTTTTTCAATTTCTTCGCAGGGGATGAGACTCATGTGTTTCGAATTGCATCGTTCTATAATTCTGTTTTCTATGGTTGTGGATAACTACGTTATTGTTACGTCTTTGAATCTTCCAATTGAATATCTATATAAACATACTGTTATTTTATATGTTTGATTCTTCCAACTGATTAACTGTATAAATATATATATATTGTGGTTACGTATAGTTTAAAATAATATACGCTTGGTATGATTTTCATAATATATATATATACATATATATATATATAATATATATATATATATATTATATTTCTATAATTCTGTTTTCTATGGTGGTTGGATAACTACGTTATTTGTTTCGATAAGTTCAACTTCAAGGAAGCTCAAGTTAATGTTATATTTACATATATCCACTATATACATCTATTGTAAAACACTATATACATCTATATTTCAATTAAGTGGTAATTATTTAATCATCTACCATATTGTGGTACACAATGCTTAATATATATATATATATTTATATAATTCTGTTTCTATGTTGGTTGGATATAACTACGTTATTTGTTTCGATAAGTTCAACTTCAAGGAAGCTCAAGTTATGTTATTTTGCATATAATCCACTATATACATCTATTGTAAAAAACTATATACATCTATATTTCAATTAAGTGTGTAATTATTTAATTCATCTACCATATTGTGGTACACAATGCTTAATATATATATATATAGATATATATATATTAATATAATATATATATATAATATATATAATTCTGTTTTCTATGGTTGGTTGAAATTATGGATAACTAACGTTATTTGTTTCGATAAGTTCAACTTCAAGGAAGCTAAGTTAATGTTATATTTTGCATATAATCCATATACATCTATTGTAAAACACTATATACATCTATATTTCAATTAAGTGTGTAATTATTTAATTAGTCATCTACCATATTGTGGTACACAATGCTTATTAGAATAATGGTGCGATCTGGCAACTCAGCACCCCAATACAAGGCGTGATCTGGCAACTCAGCCAGAATAGAGGCTTATAAAAGATCGAGAAGCTGGTGAAGACTCATTCCCAGCTCGGCTCCAGCGAGCAAGGACTCTGGTCCTTTTTTTTTGTGGCCCTTTGGTAAACCCCTTAGTGGGCCTCTTAGGTTAGGAAAACGAAAATAATATGCCTTAAAGGCAACTACTCTCTCCTCTCTCTCCTACAGGCGTCTCTCTCTCTCTCTCCTTCAGGCGTCTCTCTTTCTCTCTCTCCTACAGGGTCTCTCTCCCTCCTTCAGCTCTTCTCCTCCTGCATGTGTAACTACTGCATGTGTACCTCCTGCATGTGTGCGTATGTGTGTGACCTCCTGCATGTTGTACCTCTCCCCCCTTGGGATTAGACGTATATAATAATAATGTATGCAATAATACTGCTAAAAAGAGGTATCTGACAACCATTTACAGCCAACTGGCTGATTAGGAGTCTATAATAATGTATACAATGGTATCGCGGTATCTGGCAACTCAGCCAATTACGCCAATGGCTGATTAGGAGCCTATAACAACACGCAACTCGGCTGAAGTTTAATGTGCACTTGGCTCCTGCCAGGTGAACACCTCTCCTCCTTCTCTCCTCCTCCTTTCTCTTGGGGGATAACGCCGCCTCCAAGTTTTCCCCCCACCCCCGTTTGCAACAACCCTCCTTTGCAACAACACCCTTTGCAACAACCCCCATTTGCAACAACCACCATCCCCCTTTGCAACAACCCCACCCCCTTTGCAACATTACATATAACCTGCAACATTCTTGCACTCTCCCCTTTTGCGGCATACTACTCACACTACTTCTTCTCATCATAACGCAGACTTTCTGATTAATAAAGCGAACAGGCAATTAGAAAATGTATATAAATGGATGTGTGCTAATAAACTCTTATTGAACCTGACAAAGTCATCTATATGAGTATTGCCACAAAATGTATTACTACAAACTGTCAAATAAAAATTGGGAATACTATTCTTGCAAGGGTGAATGAGGTTAAAGTACTCGACATTAATTTAGACAAAAAACTAAATTTCAAGTTATGTACAACATATCAAGTCCAAAATATTATTTAAACGAAAAAGACCCTTCCTCAAAACGCACTTCCTACCCTATATTATTCCTTCATCCATTCACATTTATTATATTGCTTTACAGCTCAAAGAAATATATAAAACATCCTTTGGAAGTAATTCATAAAAAATGTCTGTGATCTCTCTTGAATAATGAGAACAGAGAAAGTGACACTTTCCCAATGTTTAAGGAACTAAATATTTTAAAACTAAATGACTCATACACATTCATTATTGCTGTCAGTATGCTCAAAGTTATCAATAAAAATCAGCATACATTACCGATTTAAAGAGCAATCAGCCCCCCATCAAATATACTAATATTAAAACACCAGACTCTCCAGGGATTTTATAAACAAACCCAACTATACAATAGAAACTAGGAAATGCACTTTCTTCCAAAGGAGCAGATGTATTGACTGCAATCCTCATGCATATCGCAAATCACTAAAAAAGCACTTAATTAGCTCCTTCTGATGCATAAGTTCACCACTGCCATTTTAACCATAGCAATAAAGTTCCGATTTTATAATCAACTATTTAATATATGCAAATTTCATTAAACACTTTTAATTTCGTAATTTATTCTTTATATTTATTTATTAAACTTCATTTATTTTTTCTAATAAATGTACAATAAATTTTTTAATTTAAAATTATGTAACATTTTGTAATTTATATTGTATTTATTAAATTATTGTTATTATTATTATTATTATTTGTTATACTGTTACTTGACACTTTCCCTTTTATTATGTATAAATAAACTAAATACCATTAATTTTGCCTCAAAAGCCCCCAATGTTTCCAACGGCATATACAGATGAGAACTGCTGTGAATATATTAACGTCATATCAAATATCTAAAAATTGTATAACTTTTGCTCGTATTCTTTTCCGAATAAAGATTAAATTTTTTTTTTTTTTAAATATTTTATAAGGGAGCTCCTGAGTTAATTATGCAAACTGTTGAAAGAATTTAAAGTAAGATATTCCTGAAAACTTAACCTTACCCGAAATATCAAGGCACGATTCCTTTCATACGAATAAGTTGATGCGTGGAATAATCTTCAAACAAAATTTAAAGACGAACACATTCTACAGTCACCTTTTTGTTCTTTATTAAAAAAAAAATAACATTTAGGGTGAATAATATCCTCTTTTTCTCTTTATCTTTGTCTCCATATCTTCATTTTTCCTAAAAATTTTAAAGAAATACAGTGTGATGCATAAATTACTTTTTTTTTTTTTTTCTAAATTAAAAATGTCTTTGAAACGTATTCTTTTAAAGTTGATTAGCAATTATTTGTTCATTTTACGTCCAAAGTAACAATCAATGTACATTAATGAATTATTTGAAAATGGAATCCGAATAGAGCTGTGTATAAATGTCATGATCATATATATACATATATATATATATATACACACACAGTATATTCAAACCCTGTTGACAATGTTTGAGAGTAATGCAGTTTTTAAGTCTGCGCGCAGCACTGAATTACGTATCGCTTACAAACACTGTCGACAGTGTTTGAGAGCATGTGGATCATGTTTGCAAGTATGCAGAATTGGCGAGGGTGCGGAATGCAAGGCCTGCTATCATAGTTTGGGGTGATATGTTATTCAGGGTGAGGTGTTTGCAAGATTTGAAATTTGGAAACTTGCGAACCTTGTCGACAGTGTTTGCAAGTGATATGTAATTCAGCGTACCCAATGTATATGTCACTATATTAATTAATTATTTGAAGATGGAATCCGAATAGAGCTGTGTATAAATGTCATGATCATATATACAGTATATATAATATATTTGCACTTGGCCCTTCCTTCCCGCATAAAAAAATATATATATATAAACTGTGTATAATGAATGTGAATAATTTTTGACATAAAAGGCAATTCTTTTTGCCTCAAATATGGCTGTCTTAGAGTACACACAATCCATATCATCTTACTGTAACAATCGTTCTTGTATATTTTCTGTACTTATCTTTTGAAAAATAAAGAATTATTATTTATTTTGTTTACAATATACTCTTTTTCAACACAATTACGGAGCAAAGGAAAGTGACCCCTGACTTTTCGACCGTGACCGGACAGCTCACACCAGGACAACTCATACCTAGGACAACTCATACCTAGGACAACTCATACCTAGGACAACTCATACCTAGGACAACTCATACCTAGGACAACTCATACTCTCTTCAACAATTACCACCCCAATGTTGATCTTTTCATCTATATCCACCCCGAAAGTTTAAACTCTGCAAATTAGCCAAAATAAGATAAGAAAACATTAACAACAAATTTATTATTTATTGCAAACATATAATAAATAGAGAACCATTATTTACATAGGCTAAAATTTGAATGCCCGGTTAGGTCAACTGTACGCCCTTGATGAATGGTTAGGTTTAGTCGTGATATTTTCGTTAGTTTTAATGAAAATATCACGACTAAACCTAACCAATCGTCAAGGGCGTACAGTTGACCTAACTGGGCATTCAATGAACCCAACCGGGTATTCAGTTGACCTAACCGGGCATTCAATGAACCTAACTGGCCATATATATATATATATATATATATATATATAACTTGCATGAAATTTAAATGTTTAAATTTAATTTTAATTTTACAAAATAAATATTTTCATTAATTTTAAAAATAATGTGTTTCATTTCAAAATGTTTTCATTAATAACTTGCATGAATTCTAAATGTTTAAATTTAATTTTTAATTTTACAAAATAAATGTTTTCATTAATTTTTCATTTTTTTTTCTGGTCTAGGTATGAGTTGTCCTAGGTATGAGTTGTCCTAGCCTAGGACAACTCATACCTAGGACAACTCATACCTAGGACAACTCATACCTAGGACAACTCATACTCTCTTCAACAATTACCACCCCAATGTTGATCTTTTCATCTATATCCACCCCGAAAGTTTAAACTCTGCAAATTAGCCAAAATAAGATAAGAAAACATTAACAACAAATTTATTATTTATTGCAAACATATAATAAATAGAGAACCATTATTTACATAGGCTAAAATTTGAATGCCCGGTTAGGTCAACTGTACGCCCTTGATGAATGGTTAGGTTTAGTCGTGATATTTTCGTTAGTTTTAATGAAAATATCACGACTAAACCTAACCAATCGTCAAGGGCGTACAGTTGACCTAACTGGGCATTCAATGAACCCAACCGGGTATTCAGTTGACCTAACCGGGCATTCAATGAACCTAACTGGCCAATATATATATATATATATATATATATATAACTTGCATGAAATTTAAATGTTTAAATTTAATTTTTAATTTTACAAAATAAATATTTTCATTAATTTTAAAAATAATGTTTTCATTTCAAAATGTTTTCATTAATAACTTGCATGAATTCTAAATGTTTAAATTTAATTTTTAATTTTACAAAATAAATGTTTTCATTAATTTTTCATTTTTTTTCTGGTCTAGGTATGAGTTGTCCTAGGTATGAGTTGTCCTAGGCAGAGCTGGGCACTTGCGGCATATTGCGGTACTGCGGTACTGCTGCACTACCAAACCGGTACCAAACCGGTACGCGGAAATTTGAATGCGGTAGCGGTACTGCGGTACTTTCAGCGATCCTTTGCGGTACTGCGTTATGGGGGCCCGGGGTGGTAGTGCGGTGGTACCGCAAGTACCGCAGTACCGCAAAATATGCCGCAAATGCCCAGCTCTGGGTCACTCCTAGGTATGAGTTGTCCGGGTATGAGTTGTCCTAGGTATGAGCTGTCCGGGTATGAGTTGTCCTGGTATGAGCTGTCCTGGTATGAACTGTCCTAGAACCCTTTTCGACATATAAATAGGATAAAAACCTAAAAAATAGCTTTTTACTGCATGTAAATTCTAACTTTGTATATAATAGTCTCGTCATTGTTCTAAGAACCAAAATAAAATGTTGTATGCGAAGCCCGCAAGTGGTTTTATTTAATATGATCTATTAAACTAATTAAAATAAATTAAAAATATTTGAACCAATTAAACTTGAAAGAAAGATTTGTAAGAAGACAAGTTTAGATTAAAAATCTAAAATTTAAAATTCAAAAGCTTAATTATTATTACATAAAATTTTACTATATCTTCAAACAGAGAGATAGTTTTTTAATTTGCAATACAATTTTCGATACAATTTGGATAGCTGATATGATATTAATATGCCGTTAGAAAGCATGGAAGCTTGTTAGACTAAATTGATAGAATTCAGTTTATTTATTACAGAAAGGCAAGTAAATATTTAAATAAATATTTCAGTAAATATTTAAATATATAAATATTTTTCTTCGTTAAATTTAATAATTTCAATTTCTTTGAAATATTTATAATTTATGCAAATTAGGAATATCTAATATGTTACTGTTAAATTTTATAAGTTAATTTTTTTTTAAGTATCGGTTATGTCATTTACAATCATATAAAAAATGTTTTATTTAATTTTGTCATTTCATTTTTTTTCAAATATTTTCGTTCACATGAAATAAATGTTTGTTACTGAGAAGTTACACGTACCAAAGTTACATGAAAGTCGCTGACAAAATAAAATTACGATGACTTCACAGCCTCATCACAGGTACAGTATAAATTACCAAAGTTACACGTTGGTTACATCAAACTTACCGACAAAAATACGAAATTGCTATGCGGGAGTTACGTGTAACAGTAATTATGGTCATTTTCTTTCAATTAAGCGCTTTGAAATAGTTTTTTACAAAAATTAAGATGGAATTTGACTGTCCCAATTGGGACACGTAATTATACTGTATTTCAAAACGAAATAAAGTTATGGAAAAATAGTGGCTTTTATTTGGTAGAAAATCCTCCATAACTATACAGAGTAGCCACAAAGCCCCTTTGCAGTGAAATTACAGCATAGCTGTATGTTGCCCTGACTTTTCATTCAAAGGAACTTTATGGCTACCCTGTAGATTAATATTTGTTAGGTGAATATTCTCAAGTGCGAGAAGTTGAATTAAGAGAATATTAAAGATAAAAAGTAATGAATTTTTTAGAAATGCAACTTCTCGGCCTATTTAATCTCTTCATCAGGATAAAAGGTTGCGATTTTAATAAATCAATTTCTTATTGTTGATCTATTCCCTTAGTTCAGTGGTTCTTGACCGTTTGAGGCTGCGACCCAAATTCTGGTTGCGGGGCTAACTCGGCGACCCATGCCTTCAAACAGTTCATTCGTAATAGATAATAAAATAAATAATTAATGGTAAAGGGATTAGGGATAACATAAATGATAAATGACAATTACTGACCTAATCAAAATGGCTTGGCGACCCAATTTTGGGTCGCGAACCAGGGGTTAAGAACCACTACCTAAGTTTATTATTTAGTGTACTAAAATCAATCATTTGAGGTTGGTTATATTTTTTAAGCTTAAGAAGAAATATGGATATGAACAAAGAACACTTTTTTGTTTAATTTTACAAGGGACTTCGTAAAACAACCTCCTTTCTGCATTATATAATCACGTTACACTGTTCAGGAACCTTTAAAACTCTCCTCGAGTCGGATGAGAACTAAATACAAAAATGTGATGCTACACACCAACGAAAAAAAAAAAAAAATGAAAAAATCGGAAAATAAACCTAATGAACCACAATTGAGGGGGAAAAAGTTCCCACAAAAATAAATAAATATTTTGAATTTCGTTTTTCAAATTTTACTCATTTCACTAAAAGAAAAAAATAAATAAATATAACATCAGAAACAAACCCCCCAAAAATTACTAATTGGAAATTTCCGGTGTTTTCTTTTAAATTATACTTTTTGGAGAAATAGAGAATTTTTCCACAATTGTCCAGGTTTGAAAAAAGTTCGCCTAGAAACGTGAAATTTCTAAAAAGCATAAAAAATTACTAATTGGTAATACAGTATTCTGTTTTTATATCGAATATTTCATTCTTTTTGGCGACATAATAAAAAACAAAAACAAAAGCGCTGTACTAATTAGTAATTTTTTATGCTTTTTGAGAATTTTATATTTCTATGCGAACTATATATATATATATATATATATATATATATATATATATATATATGAGGCGTCGTGAGTACGAGGGGCGAACTCGCCAAACCAGTTTTGAGATAGACGCGTTTAAATTTTGACTGTTGTGTACGAGGGGCACATAACGCAAAGACACGCATTGAAAATAACCACATTTTGAGCGTACGAAGGGGGATGGGGAATTTGGTACATCAAGTTGTCTCTGGTTGGGGGAGGGTTGAATTATTCATTCGGGGAACAATCGCAAAATCGCCAATGTGGTGAATTACCCTGTCAGGGGCGTAACTAGAGTAAAAAAAGTTGGGGGGGGGGGGGAGGAGGAACGAACACAATCCTATTGTGAGAAGCACTCATTATCTATGGAAGTAATTATAAAGGTTGTCCCCTAACTTTTTTACTCCAGTTACGCCCGTGCCCCTCGTATTGCGACGCCTCATATATATATATATATATAATATTATATATATATACATACACAGTATATTAAGGTGGTTCAAAAAGTAAAATGAAAAATATATTTCTCATGACACTTGCCCATATTCCACAGTCACTATCGATGTTGGAAATAAAAAATGAATCGATTTGTGTATATTTAGAGGTGGCGCAACTCGAAGCCTTAGTATCATTGTACAATGTACAGTAGGGCGGATCGATTTTACATTTTTTTCGATTTCCATATTCTAATAGAGACAAAAACTTGCGCATGCATGAGAAAATAGCCTCTGCAAAATCTTAGCTTAATAGGTAATCATCTTCTGCCCCCGGCAGAGCGATGAAAATCATATTTAGTAGTCAAAAACGTAATTTTTCTTATAATTTTTAAAATATTTCAATATGCGTGTGTGTTATTTCATGCCTAAGCAACGATATAAATGCTATGGGAAATATATAAATGCATTATTTAAGACAAAGAACCGATCTGAAAATATGTATATAAATTACCTATTTTCAACATTTGACGTTGTTGCCGGGGGCAAAAGATATTAACGTAGGACAAAGCGCTTGGAAAAACGATCATATGAGGTCTTTTCTATTGACTTTATAGTTATTAGGAATAATTTTGATGTATATTGAAATATTTATAAGAATACGTTTTTGACTACTAAAATATGATTTTCATCGCTCTGCCGGGGGCAGAAGATGATTACCTATTAAGCTAAGATTTTGCAGAGGCTATTTTCTCATGCATGCGCAAGTTTCTGTCTCTATTAGAATATGGAAATCGAAAAAAATGTAAAATCGATCCACCCTAATGTACAGGTTGGGGTAGCAAATTTCTTCAAACTTGCGCTATCTTTAAATATTAATGGATTTAGCTCAAAATCTGGTCTGAGGTCTTTTTCCATGTAAAGAATGAGAAAATGCATCAGATCTTATTTGTGCATTTTAATTTTTTACCATATATGTCCGGCTCACCCTAATATACAGGGTGATCCGTTTGGGTATAGATAAAATAAAATTGATATGAAATGGAAACAGTAACATTGTATAGTTTAATATTTGGCAAACAATGCCCACAAAGATGGGAGATTGTGACAAACCTAATTAGTTTTCAACATGACCCCCCCACCCCCTTACCGGACACGACAGAGGTCATAACGAGAGGCTAATTCTTACGACCACCTGCATGTGGTTTAGCGATAGACCCCGTTTCTTCAAATGTGCGGTACCACTGCACTATGGAGTCGTACTCAGGAGCTTTTCGAACACCATACACACAGCGAAACTCAAGCTGTACCGCTGTCGCACTCTCAAACTTAGCAAACCAAATAACACACTTCGCATGTTGTTGTGCATTCGCCGCTATCTTCGAAACTGGCATATGGCTCATAAGTCTGACAGCAGATGGCGCTCGTACATCTTGCAGCGGATGGCATAGCCTATTACAAACTCCCACATTTTATGACCACACGTTTAACAGATGAGCGCTGTATCACTTCTCGATAGACTCTCACAGCGTTTTTATTTTATCCATACCCAAACCAAACGGATCACCCTAAGCTTTTATGTTACACAGACTGCGCTTGGAATAAGGAACTATTCTGGGAAAATTAAATCATGACCCGGTCATGACCCGTTGCTCACGTTGGGCTTCCATTACGAAAAAGAAAAACTTTAGTATTTGTCATTTACCATTATTTATTCAGACTATAGTGGATTTAATTTTCCCAGAAGAGTTCCTTGTTCCATGCATGGTCTGTGTGTACCATTATATAATACATATACGAGTATTAGGGATGTACCGAATACTAAAATTCACCAAATACTGAATATTTGGTACAAAACTATTCGGCGAATACCAAATTCCGAATATTAGTTTATTTGGGTTATTAGGGGTCGCTATAAAAAAAATTAAGCCTTTATCAGTTTGATAGCACATAGAATTAATAGTAAATGTGAGCCAAAGCAGCATGTTTCAGCCACCAAAAATCTGCCAGATTCCCATACTCATGAGAAATTAACAACTGCATTGACTTCCATATTGTAAGAATGCTCAATAAAGAGCGATCGTGTGCATGCAGTTGTGCACGACAATGGCTGTAATACAGTGGACCCCGCTTACCGATTGGTTCGTGTTACGATTAAATCGTGTTACGATGAAGCCTCATTTAGAATATATTGCCCGTGTAACGATTAATTTCCGTGTAACGATTTTTGAACGATCGCGCCAAATTCACGATGGAAGGAGATTCTCCTTCCAAACAATAATTTTCTCCTCCAACCCCACGACTACCACCATCGATTTTCATCCATGTTACACTCCACCAACCTAAGGTAAATAATTTTATTTATTTCTTTATTTAATTATGTTTATTTAATTTTTATTGTTTATTTACAGCAAAATAAGTTATAATACATTTTTGGTGTTAAAATATCATGTATTGTTAAAATATCCTTTTAAACATTGAAAATTAGTGTTTTAAGTCTTGCAAGAGTGTATTTTCGAAACATTTGCACCAATTAGGCCATTTACATGTTATAATGGGTTCGTGTAACGATTTTTTCATGTACCGTTTATTTTGCACCAATTACGATCGTTAAACGGGGGTCCACTGTATTACTAAAGCTGTTAGCGTTCTCAAAATTACTTCTGTTGCTTGTGCGAATCATACTTTAGCACTTGCAGTTGATGAAGCCCTTCTTAGCCAGAAGTCTGTTTCAGAGATATTTGCAATTGCGCGCCCAATCTGTTGCATTTTAATTATTCATCTCCAGCCTTTGACAGACTTAAGGAATTGCAGAAGCAACATAATTTACCCGAAAACAAACTTATAAGAGACGTTATCACCCAATGGAACTCTACACTCTATATCAGTGGTTCTTAACCTTTTTACTACCATGCCCCCTCTAGGAATTGGTCCTTCCCTCCACGCCCCCCTTGGAGGGGGATACTTTTGCATTTTTTCATAAACTTCTCAATATTAGCCCATGCTCTCGTTAAGAGAATAACAAATACAATTAGTGTTTTTCCCCAAGGGATCGCGCCCCCCTGGAAATTACCTAGGGGGGCGCGCCCCCAGGTTAAGAACCACTGCTCTATATGCTACAAGGACTTCTTCAACGAAAAACTGCGGTTGTTGCATACGCCTCGGACTATGACATACTGTAGTAACCTTCAGTAATCATCAGTGGACTCTAATTCAGTGTGTTGGAAAGCTTCTTAGTCGATGTGAAAAATTAACGAATGACTTTTCCTCTGATTCTTCTTGTCTTCACATGGTGTCTCTCGATGTAACAGGTCTCGTGGTATTTTTGCCGAACAATAACTGATGAAAAACGATTAATAGAAAATTTACAGAATCGTTTCAGTTTCAGTGGAGGGCAGACATTTACTCGTATGATTTCTCACGTTTTAGATTCTCGTTTAAAATTTGCTTGCGTAAACAGTGCCTGAGTTTGTAAAAATGAGATAAGCATTGTCGCATCACCTAACGCTAGTCCTGCACGTAATATAACCTATGGCGATGAAGCAACTGATTTTGTTTCATGAGAACGATCAAAAACTTTGAAAAAGAAGCCGAAGGTTAATTTATGGAGTTATTTCGATGAGGTTGTGCCTCCACCTATCAAAATAGTCAGAAAAGTTATCAAAAAGGATTAGACATCTATTCAAAGGAGCCACGAGTCAGTCGCGACACGAACCCTCTGATTGGGGTCGCCATAATGGTGAAAGATTCCGGAACTACTGAACAGTGGGTTTTGCTGCGCGCCGCCTGTCAACTGGGTCTCGATCCAAGGCCGATAGATCGTAGTCAGCGATGCTAACCACTACACCACCGAGGCGCATATGTATATATTCGGGTGGTCCGAAAAAATGACGCATTTTTAAAAAATTAATATCAGTAACCCCACTTCCTTATCATGGACAATTTTTATATGCAAGATACTTTCAAAACTTCGTTTTTTTGAATGCAAGAAACGGAATTCTGATACTTTTATAGTTTTCTCGCAATAACAAAAGTAACAACATGGGTCAAAAAAATGAATATCATGAGAAAGGAAAAATTTAATCAGAAATTTAACTAATTAATTTACAGTAAATGATCGATTGGACCACCACTCTGTTGACACACTAATCTAAGTCTTTTCTTCCACACAAAAAATAATACTTTTACTTCATTAATGCCAATTCTTGCCAAGATCAAGTATTTTACTTTTTAATTCTGAGTCGGTGAATTTTTCTCGTCGACCTCGGTAAACCTTCTTTTTAGTAACTCCCAAATTGAGTAGTCAATAGGATTACAATCTGGGCTTTGTGGTGGCCACTCATTTTTCGTTATTAATTTTGGTGTATTGCTAATCAGAAACGATGTGTGTGGCGTAGCTTGTATGCGACGGTGCTCCATTGTTGAAATATGAAATCATTTTCTTGATACAGGCGACGACAATCCGGCAACAATTTGTCTTAAAAAGTTCATGTAATTTGCAGAATTCACCTTTGTCTTTTCAGTTTCAATAAAATGAACATCTGTCTTGCCATTCCAAGAGACCCCTGCAGATATCATAACCTTTTGGAGAATCTTGACGTTTCATGATACAATCTGTTTATTGAAATGTCACACTTTTTACCACGCCCGTAGAAACATCATTTTGACGGTTCGCGGAATTCTAGAGTGAAATCTTTTTCATCGTGAAGACTATCTTTTTAATATCAACGACAGAGAAATTATCAAGTAACTTTCTGCACCTTGTTTTTCTTTTATCCTTAACAGTATCACTTTTTCTAGAGATACGATTCTTTTGAAGGCTTTTAGTTTTGTGCTTTAATATTCGGTGTACAGAAGAAGTCTTTTCCAATATTCAAATGTTTAGCAATTGTTCTTTGTGACAAATGACTCTGGTTTATCTTCTTGAGAGCAGATTTTATCGTTGATGTAATCCAGATTTTCTGGAACCGAAGTGTTTTAGGTCTTACCGCTTCCTGGTTTTCTGGCGAGTACTTCCGATTCGCGAATCTTCTTTAAGAGTCTTTCCACTGCACGCCTTTTCCACTTTTTGCCGGGAAACTACTTGCAATAACCTTCCAGTCTTCCATCCTTTTTCACAGTAACAATTTTTAATGAGAATACGATCTTCCTCTGACAACATCATTAAGGGTACTGACGAATTGTTAAAAAATAAAAATATCCACAATTTGACTTGTTCATTCCTGTAGAGTTTTGTAATAACTTGCAAAAATATCGCATGATATCGTATAAAAATGATATCGTATAAAAAACGGATATTATATTGCGATTTTTGTTTTTTTGACCATGTTGTTACTTTTGTTTAATTGCGAGGAAAACTATAAAAGATATCAGGAATTCCGTTTCTTGCATTCAAAAAAAGAAGTTTTGAAAGTATATGCATATAAAAATTATCATGATAAGGAAGGGGTTACTGAGATATTAATTTTTAAAAAAATGCGTTCATTTTTTTCGGACCACCGATATATATTAGGTGAGCAAACATATATGGTAAAATATTAAAAATGCACAAATAAGAGCTCCTGATAAATTTTCTCATTCCTTTCAGGGAAAAAACCTCAAAACGGATTTTGAGCTAAATCCATTAATATTAAGGGTGGCGCAAGTTTGAAGAAATTACCACCCAAACTGTACTGTATAATGATACTAAGGCTTCGAGTTGCGCCACCTCTAAATATACGCGAATCGATCCAAAATTTTTATTTTCTACATCATTAGTGGTTGTGGAAAACATGAGCAAATGTCAAGAGAAATATATTTTTCATTTTAATTTCTTTTGGATCACCCTAATAGGCTCTCTCTCTCTCTCTTCTCTCTCTCTCTCTCTCTCTCTCTCTCTCTCTCTCCTCTATATATATATATATATATATATTATATATATATATACTACAGCGTACGCTATCCTTTACGCAGCAAAAGCCCTCCGAAACCAAACCGTAAGGGGTGAACTGGGAGGGGCGGTTGTGTTACTAAAACATTCCATGGTTCTCCCTGAATGTGTATACAAATATGTATATTAATAATTTTGCCTTTAACCTAAGCATGGCCAGATAAACTCTCCCGCCTCATCATTGGAAACCTTTAATCATTCATCTTAACCCTTTCTGTCCCAAATTATTGTTTTGAGCTAAAAAAAATTGTTATCACTGAAAAGTGTTAAAAATAGATATGGAAACATAAACGAAACTTTGTTTAGAAATTTGTTTAATTAATACACTTGAAATTATATGATTCCATGGGCACGATCAAGTAATAAGAGAAACTAACGTAACTTTGGTACTTTGAATGAAACAAATAAAAACAATTTTTGTTTGCTAAACACAATGGTAAACCATACTACTTTGAATGGAATATATTAAAACAGTTTTTGTCCTTCGTTAAACGTAATGGTACATCACACCTTCTGCATTTTAAACGAGAGTAACCCTTTATACAGTTTCTGCATCTCTTTTTGGGTTCTAAATGCTCAGGTCAATGTCCAAAACACTGCCAAATGTTGATATACATGTTGATATTGTTACATTCAAATGCCATAAGGCATCATTGAAGCTAATCTGAGGAAATTACGCGTACTTTTTGTTGATGATGCCATATGGAATCGCTGGGACAGAAAGGGTTAATTCCTGACAAATTTCGATATGACTATCTCTACCACCCAACATTCATCCAAATCGCCAATTTTCTTGCAATTTGTTCAATCACACACTTCTATAGAACCTGTCAAGTTAACTTATGCATTCACTGTTACGTTATATTTGTCAACCCTTTTTAACTATTTGTATATTTTAACTGTCCCCTTATCTTTTTTATACCTTTTATATATCTCTTATTTACTATTCTACAATTAATCATGTCATATAATATATTTTTATTATCTCATTATATTTTTTTATATAATTTTGTTCATTATATCTAATTATTTTTCTTACATCTGTTCACATTTTAAACTTTTTAACATTGATGATGGAAAGTAATTTATTCCGAAACGTTTGCCAATAAAACTTCAATATACCGTCTCTTTGTCCTCTTATTCTTTATTACATACAGTATATATGTTACAGGGAAGCTGTGTAACTAGGGGTTTCATGAAATCCCTAAAATATTAAGGGATTTCATGTAAGGTTAAATCGTGATATTTTCGTTAAAACTAACGAAAATATCACAACTTAACCATACATGAAATCCCTGAACATTTTAGGGATTTCATGAAATCCATAGTTACACAGATTCCCTGCAACATATATATAAAACGGGTCCGCCAAAAAAAAAACATGCGTTTGATTGTAATCCAATAAGTTAAAATGTATTTGGATGATTTATACAAAATTTACAGACAATAATTACCATTGAATTTTATATAAGCCAGACAATTTTTATAACTGAATGAGTAAATTTGGTTGTTTAGTATTAACTTGATTTTTTAGTTCCATAAATCTATGTACGCATTTAAATAATTTTTTCTTTTTTCAGATAAAAAAAAATACTGTAGATATCCCTCAAATGCCATTCTCTGATGAAGATAAAATAATTATTAAGCATTATAGGCTTAATAGGGGATATGGAAGGCACAAAATATTGACGGGATTCCTCAAAAAGGATGGACACTAGGCGGACTGGATACGTTGCTGAAAAAAATTGATGCTACAGGCAGTACTGTTAGAAAAAAAGGTAGTGGTCGTCCAAGGAGTGTTAGAACGGAAGAAAGCATTGAAGAAGTTTCTTCCCGAATTCTTAGCCAAAAAGATAAGCCAGGCACTCCCGAGACTCCAGCGCAGATTTCAAAGTCGATTGGATTTAGACCATACAAACGTGTACGTGGACAGAAGATCAGCACCACTGACCAAGAAAAACGAATAATAAATGCCCTCCCAAAAAAAGTGCTAAGACGCATCACAGTTATGAAAGCAAGTCAAACATTTTCTACTGATGAAAAACTATTCACTGTACAGTAGAACCACCAATGAACTCTCAGAACAACAGAGTATACTCAGAATCCCATCAATTAAAGAATCGAATTTCGGACGAAAGACTGTACGCAACAAGGAGCCACTTTTCCAAAAGTATTATGGTGTCCGTCGGTGTTTCCAAGCTGGGAAAAAACTCTTCATTTCGCTGATCCCGGTGTGAAAGTTAATGGCGAATATTATCGAAATGTTCTTTTAGCAAGCATGACCCAGAGATGCGTGCTCTGGCAAATGGAGGTCATTTTGTTTTTCAACAGGATGGAGGAAGGGCACATACGGCAAAAGACATTGTTGCTTATTTAAATGAACGTGTTCCCGAATTTATTGAACCGGAGAATTGTCTCCGAACAGTCCTGATTTGAATCCTGTTGATTATGGGATCTGGGAAAACTTGTCAGAACGAGTTTATCGTGGTAAGAAAACCAGAAATGTTTACCACCTGAGAGATGTTCTGATTGAACAATGGGCCCAATCTCCACAAGACCAAATTGATTCAGCAGTACTGTAGATCAATTTAGACCGAGACTTCGAAAAGTAATAGAAGTTGGAGGAAAACATATTGAAAGGTATTTTTAGTTTGACATTTTAATAATAATTTTATATGAAAGGAATTTTTGGTTGTACAATAAAGAAATGTTGAGTATTTACGGTATCTTTACATTCTATTTTTGTTTACGTGCTAAAATGAGGTCTATTCAGCTACTGTGCTAAAAATTTAAAGAAATGTTGTCAGATAACGTTATTTTATTTTGTTAAAGTTTTATCAAAGGTTAAAAAAATTATTGAGTTTAAAAGGAAAAGTACGGACGCATGTTATATATACATACACACACATGTATATATATATATATATATATATATATATATATATATATATATATATATATATATCAGTGGCGGATGGTGACTGTGTGAATTGGGTGTGCGGAATATCATGTGGAGTAAAATTAATAACTGAAATTCATGTTAACTTAGTTATTAATAAATCTTAATAGTAATATTGTAAGCATACGGAATTCACCTTCTCAATATTACACTAAACACTTGGAGAATTTAGGTGAACTGTAAAAAATCTAACTCCAATTTCCTACGGGCTCCTTTAAGCATCGAACTTATTTACACAAACTCAAGTCTTGTTTTTGGAGAAAAATAGTGAGCAATAACGTCCTCATATAAGGAACTTCTTTGCTTCACATGTATAAGCAGTGTAATATGTTAAGCATATGAACCTGACGCGGACCATGGCAACATAGGCCCCGCCCACTTTACCATATATGGATGGTGTTCTGTCCACAGACCGACCGCACACTCTCCGCCCTGATCCCTCGCAATCTCCCTTTTCCATTTGATTTGGCATTGGGTGAACGTAAATTTAAATTCCCATAGTAGGGGAGAAGAATATATATATATATATATATATATATATATATATATATATGCTGCAAATCCACAAGGAAAAAGAAAAACGATTCCAAGGCCTTTCGTGTATTCAAAGCTACACCACGAAAGGCCTTGGAATCGTTTTTCTTTTTCCTTGTGGGTTTGCAGCATTTATTCATTTCACGTGTTTTATTGTGAAATTCATCCCATATATATATATATATATATATATATATATATATATATATATATATCACCGCACCGCAATACTGAAATTTCGCGCTTCGAACAAGCTCTAGGGACGCTTCTATCGCTCAGTACCAAAATTTTACCGAATGGTTGTGAAGACAATCCGAACAACTGAATTGAAGTAGCTCATTTCTCATCTCGATTAGTGTAACAGTCGAGCGCGGAATTAAGGGTTAGGGCATCTTTTTCGTGTCGACTAAAGTTGAGAGAGGGAGACAAAGGGTTAAATTAAATATTAATTTACAGAAAATCTATTGGGTGTGCGGCGCACACCTAGCACACTCTGAATATACGCCCCTGATATATATAAGCAAACAACCACAGGGAAAAGGAAAAGGAAACGAAAGCGCTCGGACTTCGTGTTTCCTTTTCCTTTTCCCTGTGGTTGTTTGCTTATTAATAAGATCACGTGTTATTCTGTGATTTCAGTGCATATATATAATATATATATATATATATATATATATATATATATGGACTTTTCCAGTTTGTGTACCGTTTTTCATATAATTTATTTTTGAGAATATTTTGTTAAAACTAACGAAAATATCACGACTTAACCTAACCAATTATCAAGAGCGTACAGTTGATCTATTAGTAAAAGTAAATACTATTCCATAAACAAACAATGTTATAATTAATAATAGATCAACTGTACGCCCTTGATAATTGGTTAGGTTAAGTCGTGATATTTTCGTTAGTTTTAACAAAAATATTCTCAAAAATAAATTATATGAAAAATGGTACACAACTGGAAAAGGTCCATATATATATATATATATATATATATATATATATATATATATATATATATATTTGGTTACTTGGAATTTAAATTCTTAAAGAATATCCCACGTAAAATCAACCACGATTTAAAATTATTTTCTTGTTAATAATTATTACTAAATTTTAAACTAAATAATTAAATAGTTCAAAATAAAAGTTAAGTATCGAAACTAATGCGTGAGTAATTTCGTGTCAGAATATGAGCCACAGAAAACTTTATTTGGGAAAGTTTTTTTTTTCTTCAGGAAACTTTGCAAGTTGAGAAGTCTTGGGAAAGTTACGCAAAATATTTTATCCAACTTTTAATTACATTTTCACTTATGATTTTGGCATGAAATTATATATATATACATATACAGGGTGTCCCAGAAGTCGTGCCCCAAAGGCTAATATCATGTTATACATTAATGGGCAGGACTTTTCGGACGACCTCTCTCTCTCTCTCTCTCTCTCTCTCTCTCTCTCTCTCTCTCCTCTCTATATATATATATATATATATTAGTTCTGTGCATGCCTTTTCTCTTGATAATCACGTAATGTTTAGTTTACCACGCACCTCTTTTGACTGCAGACCGCTTACCCCGTCTTTTATTAGAGAACACCCTGTTGTCTTTAATGTGGGCTACCTCGTGGACACGTCGCAACGCCGTTTCCCATTAAATCATCGAGGTTAAGCGACGTTGGGTCTAGTGAGTAGTTTGATGGATGGTCGTCGTCCTCGTTCAGATGGTATAAAGACGTACACTGGTTATAGAGAGGAACCATCCCAGATTGTGGTTCTGCACCGGAAAAGCTATTCCGGCGAGCTTTGGCCGGCTATTCTTCCTATTTGAACCGCCCCCAATGAACATCTGTGGGAAGCTGTTGATCACACCGTGAAAGAAAAAGATAATCTCTAGCATTTGAGAACTGTTGGCAATCTGCCAAAATTGATAGAAAATACAGATGGGCCATCAAGAGGCCGGAGCTCAGGCCATAAGTTGATCCTATTGCCTTAACATCTGGGATGGATAGGGTTCTGACAATACTTAGTCATCCCACTGTGGTGGAAATTCTGCGAATCTGGCAATTAGGTTAATAAAATGTACAATCTGGTTGAGGGTTGCCGAAAATTAGTGTGCAGTTATGATCAGTTTGTGGTTGAGATCAAAAGAAGAGGTGGTTCCACCACAAAACAGATGGATTTTTCTGTTTCTGGTTTCTGGTTTCTGGTTTGCTTAATTAAGCAAATGAAACGATGCAGCATTTAGTAAATGACCTATTTGTGTATGGATGTCGAAAATCCGAAAGTTTGTGGTTGTCTGAAGATATATATATATATATATATATATATATATATATTATATATATTATATACGAAAGGAGGGACAACAAGCCTGACCTCCGTGAAATGAGGAATTATCACACGGAACACTGAAAGGTTGAAAGGTATAAATAAATAGATTATATATATATATATATATATATATATATATATATATATATATATATATATATATATATATATATATACTTACTTTAGTTGAGTTCGAACGACGGTTCAGGATCGACCTACGGTCGACCCCTCATATATATATATATATATATATATATATATATATATATATATATATACAGTGATGAGCTGCTAAAATTTTAACAAACCGGTTCCCTATATAAAAAGTTTTTGATTTAAAGGATGTGCTATACTGTAGTATGAAGTTTTTGTACCTTTCTCCATAAGAAGTCACAATGTATTGTGTCATTGGGAGTTGTACTCGTACTTAACAATAAAAAAAAAAAAATTTAGAATAAATTTGAAAAGAAGAAAATATAAAGAATTTTTAAGTATATTAGTTATTACTAATTAGGTAGTAATTACAAAATAGCTTCAAGATAACAGAAAGAAAGAAATTATTATTTTGAAGAACATTTAAATACATACCTTATTTAATACTAATGAGGTAGTAATTTCCAAATGGCCAGATAGTGCTATTTTTTCTTTGCATTTGAAGTTTATTTTGTACGCCCTATTATTTTGTACACCGTCTTATAAGATTATTCGGTTTTAACATCATTTTATAACAATATTTGTTTTCGTAACAATTTTAACAACCGGTTCTAAAATGCTTCAAAATTTTAATAACCGGTTCGCGCGAACCAGTGAGAACCGGCTCCGGCTCACCACTGTGTGTATATATATATATATATATACACACACACACACACTGTATATATACGTATACTGTATATATATATATATGAAGGAGGACATGTAAATAAATGAACACTTTGAAGTGTTCATTATCTTAAATACACTCTGTTTATATATATATATTACACACACACACACACACTGTATATAAATTTGAACTGATACAGATACATGTTATTTGTGTCTGTCTGTCTGTCTGTCTCTTCAAATCCTAGGTACCTCTTAACTTTACCACCTTTTCTATCCATTTATAACGAAACTCGTTCGTTAGCGAAATATATCATGTGATAATTTCCTTTTAATTGGAATTCAGAGCTTCACCTTTGAATATTTTATTAAATCATTCCTTCGTGCCCCGAAAATACGCCCATCGGAGACGTAAAATGGAAAATGAAGATTGGCACCATCTCTAAATAGAGTCAGAATTGACACCAAGACATATTCCAGCCAGCACCGGTGGCACAGTGGGCAACAACGTTTCCCTATAAGCGAAGTAAAGATGCTGAGGTCGGGTGTTCGGTTGCCGATAATTCTGGTTGATAATAATCTAGGAGTTAATGCAATGGGTCATAGTAGTTGGCCTGAGCTCTGTGCCAGTATCTGGCCTTCCTGATTCATAAGTATTAAGACTTGTTTCTGATTGTATGTTTTTTTTTTTTGGCTCCGTAATCCATACTAATAGCCAGAGAGATTTAGGATCATACGACAGAGGGGACCAACAGCTTAGTGTGGAATTCAAGTCACAACGAGTCTTTACATCATCTGGACGGGAAAATCCCATATATATATATATATATACAGGGTGGGCGGAAAGTAGCTCCCTATTTTGGATTGGTAAAAAAATACGTATATTATCCATTTATTTCAGAAAAAATAATATGAAAAAGTAGGCATACATGGTAGGTTTTCTCTAAAATTCAATGTGGGCTCCAACTCTTTCCACCAGCTTCTGGAGCCGCCCAAGAATGGCGTCCACTGACTTTAGCAGGAACTCCGGCGGGATTGAGGACATGACTTCCCGAATTCGGTCCTCCAGTTCTTCCAATGTCCTCGGTTTGGTGCGGTAGACTTCTTCCTTTACCCACCCCTAAAGAAAGAAGTCGCACGGTGTCAAGTCGGGGCTCCTGGCTGGCCATTGATGTGGACCACGACGACCCATCCAACGCCCAGGGAAGTGGGCATCCAGCCACTCACGGACAACAAGAGCGAAGTGCGGAGGGGCGCCATCTTGCATAAATATCAGATCGTCGATGTTCTCCCATGTGCTGACAACCGGCCAGACCTCGTTTCGCAACATAGCAAGGTACCGCTCAGCATTCATGGTGTTGCGCAGAAGGAACGGGCCCACAACCTGATCTGAGGTCATACCACACCACACCGTTACACTGAACCGATTCTGCCGTTTTTCAGCGGTAACCGTGCGACTTCTTTCTTTGGGGGTGGGTAAAGGAAGAAGTCTACCGCACCAAACCGAGGACATTGGAAGAACTGGAGGACCGAATTCGGGAAGTCATGTCCTCCATCCCGCCGGAGTTCCTGCTAAAGTCAGTGGACGCCATTCCTGGGCGGCTCCAGAAGCTGGTGGAAAGAGTTGGAGCCCACATTGAATTTAGAGAAAACCTACCATGTATGCCTACCTTTTCATATTATTTCTTCTGAAATAAATGGATAATATACGTATTTTTTTACCAATCCAAAATAGGGAGCTACTTCCGCCCACCCTGTATATATATATATATATAAATAAAAAGAAAACATAGATCAAAAATCGAAAGCGAAATCAACTGAACAAGGCTTTTAATCATATTGAAAAATGGCGTCTTTAAATTTACTGATAAAATTATGTTCCAATTCACAGCCTAATTGATGACACTATTAATTATAGTAATTCATACAACGCTCCATTCTTGCAGTGAATAATTGTTGCATATATTATGTGCAGGCTTTTCTAATGACATAGTTTACACACACACACACACACACACACACACACACATGCATACACACACACACACACACACACGCATACACACACACACACACACACACACACATATATATATATATAATATATATATATATATATATATTAATGATGTGCCTCGGTGGTGTAGTGGTTAGCGTCGCTGATTACTAATCTATCGGCCCCGGGATCGAGACCGGTGACGGCAGCCGGCGCGCAGCAAAACCTAGCTGTTCATCCTTCCACACAATTAAAAAAAAAATTGGTTGGTAAATAAAATGTACCCTGGTGGCCTAGTGGTTAAGACGCTGGGCTGCTGGTAGGGCGTGGTTCGGATTCCACGTTAAACTGTAGGTCTAAGGTGGAGGAAAAGCTTGACCTTCGTCAGAATGAACAATTCGGCGGAAGCTAACCAAACGTTATATATACTGTATATATAATGAAAGGTTGAAAGGTGTAATATATATATATATATATATATATATAGAGAGAGAGAGAGAGAGAGAGAGAGAGAGAGATAGATAGATGGAATAACATGCGAGAACATATGTAGTTTTTGTATGAAACAAAAATGACCCCACCAGGATTCAAACCCGGGACCTCCTCGACCTCCTCAGTCAGAATTTCGAGGGCTATCATCACACTACGACAGGATAAAAATTAATACACCCTATCGTATATTTAAACGACCGAGGAAACCCTTGAAGCTTTCGCGTCCAGAGGTGTTTTACGATGTTAACCCTCCCGCACTCGAGGTAATGGTAGCATTTTAATTCAAATGTCTCTAGTATAGCGTGCTCATGAAGTATTATTTCATCTCTGGAACACCTGAAATAAGGCGAATGAAGTGTGAACCTAAGACGAAGTAGATAAGAAAAAGATCCTTTCCGGAAGTAGACAGTCTACATCACTTCTAGCCGTAACTTTAAACTTCCTCCTAGAATTTGTTCGTTGTATCATCTCAATTAAACGTCAGCGTCCGTAGTTCAGCGGTTACCATTGTTTCCATATAAACGAAGTGAAACGCTGCGGTCCGGGGTTTGACGTCAGATGGTGCTGGTAAATAATAATCCAGAAATTAGGGCAACAGGACGCATTTATCTGGCTTGAGCCTTGTGCCAGTTTTTGCCCGCCCCTCCTAATGATATTATCCCCAAATGAACTTTAGAAGTGGATAAATATCCGTAAAGAGAAATTCGACATTTTTCTTATTAACATCTTAAGTTTTCAAACAGAAAAAGTTAAAAAAAGAAAGAAATGAATTATTTGACCATTTCATTCAAACTAATTTTCATTCATTATCTTTCTCTAGGGAACCTCCACCAGACCCCAGCCCCTAAGTCGTTCACTGCATGACTACAAAGCTTTCACTCGTACATGTGACTGAAATAGTGTTCAAGTCCTTAATAAACTCCATAGCTTTGTACCACCCCTCGACACACACACCCAGACACACTTGTATTAGAAGACAGAGACTTCCATAATTTTCAATTATACTGCCTAAAAAAAAATTGATTACCTATCCTAACTAATCTTCTTAATTTGCATGCAGCCCCTTGTGACTTAAGTGTGAATACGTTGAAATGGTATATGTACGTTTTCGACAATGAATGTGTTTTTTTAACCCCCCAATGAGAAACCCACTTTGAGAAACTGGGACATCCCTACAAGTTAAAAAGTCATGCATACCTATACAGTATTTACTAGGCCAAAAATGTCTCAAATTGAGCAAGGTAAAGGTGCACAAAACAAGAACCGTGTAAACCAGTAAGTAATTTAGACCTAGAAACTGCATACACGCTGTGATGTATCAACTTACAAATGTAATTACTTTTCATTAATATAATTGCATTTATTCGGACTCTGAATACTTTGATAAGCGAATTAACTTCAACATTCATCCGATTAAATTCGATTTACATGACATTATTGAACTTATAAATCTAATAATGAAATTGGTAATAATAATATTAATAATAATAATAATATCATTATTATTAGTAGTATTATTATTATTATTATTATTATTAGTATTATTAGTATTGTTCTTGTTGTCGCTATAATTGTAACAGTAATAATATACAACTTGATGCGATAATACGAGATTAAAATTAGCCCCGAAAGAAACCACTAATTAAATTTCGAATAATGGAAATGAAAACTCTATTGAGGTAAAAATGCCTAAAAAATGAGTCTCATTTTGAAAAATTGATTAACTGCCTCACTTCAAGGAAAACCAATTTAAAAATATGTTGCAAGGAACATGACCAATTTTATGTAAATTTTGACTGTAATAAATATTTGCTTTAGTTTTTAAGACTAAATTTGGTAAAAGAGAGAAAAGAGAGAGAGAGAGAGAGAGAGAGAGAGAGAGAGAGAGAGAGAGAGAGAGAGAGAGAGAGAGAAGAGAGAGAGAGAGAGAGAAAAATTCTATTAGGTATTGAATATAACCAATTTCCATCTTATGAACTTTTACGAAATGGAGTACAGAATTAAAATAATTCTGTTAAAATATTATTCCTAAAATATTCAATTACTTTTAAGGGTTTAAGGGCTGGGCATAACGAGGGAACGAAGGATAAGTGAAAGGCGAGATAAGGGAAATGAAAAATACGAAAGTAAAAATGAAAAAGACGAATGAAAGGGTGCAATATAGTCGAGATAAAAGCATAAAGCGAAGATAAAGAGGTTATAAGGAATAAATGAGGAATATATATGAGGAATAAATGAGGAATATATATATATATATATATATATATATATATATATATATTATATATATATATATATATATATATATATATGATGAATAAAACCACGAAGGAAAAAGAAACACAAAGGGGTGCTCAAGCGCTTTCGTCTAATGACATCCTCAGGAACACTGGAGTGAAAGGACAGATCAAGGCAATATATAGGTTACAAAAATAAACATACATACATACACATTCACATATATATACATTATATATATATACATATATATATATACATAAAAATATATACATATATATAGTAAGCATAGAAAAAAATTGTGGGAGGAGCCAACATTTATATGGTCACAGAAGAATAAAGAAATAAAAATAAATATAAATATAAATGAGAAAAAATTAATTACAAAATAGTGCCTTAGTGATATATATGTCACAGCCTAAATAATCATAAAGAAATAAACAGGCAATAAAAAAAACCCATAAATACTATACATACATATATATATATATATATACATATATATACACATACATATATATATATATATATATATATATAAAGACACTTTTAGCACTTTGGCCGACCTTCCATATAAATTCAAATGGCTTTTTATGGAACAGGTCACAAAAGAAAAAGAAATAAAAATAAATATAAATATTGTAAGTGGAGTCTACCAATTCAAGCTCAAGAGGGAGGATTTACAATCGATTTAATAGATGCTGCCAAATTGATCATATATGTCCCATTATTAAAAAATAAAAATTGAAAGATAAATTTAAGAGAGGCACACCAATTTATAAGGGAAAAATTACCACATATGCATATTATAGTCACAAACGAATACAAAAGTACAAATAAATATAAATTGGAAAACAAAATGATCCCTAGATGATATATAAAGAACAATAAAAATATATATACAACATATTTACGGTATATATACGAAATATAAACGCAATATATACAGAATATATATATAATATATATATGCATAAGGGAAAAAAAAATTACCAAATTTGTTTTTATAATTATTGTCTGAGAAAACGGTAGGTCGCAAAAGAATAAAGAAATAAAAAAATATAACTTGAAAAAATTACAAATAATACACGTACACATATATACCCGCATACCCAAATATATATATACATATACACACACATATATACAAACACACACACACACACACACACACATATATATATATATATATATACAAGCTTGACCTTCACGAAATGAGAAATCATCCCGCAGAACCTTTGTGAGGTTGTAAGGTAAGGTAAGGTACATAACACATATACATATATATATATATATATTTAACTGCATACATACATACATACATACATATACACACATACATACATACATATACACACATATACATACAAACACATTTAACTGCAATGACCACACACATACGCACATACACATACATACATACACAACACTCATACAGCAAAAAATTGAAAAATAAAATTGTAAGGGAAAACAACAGACAAAAACAAATTTTTTACCAAAGATTTAACAACCTGCCCTTTTTGTTTAAATCCATTCTGAAGGAATTCAGAGCAACGGGATCAAGTTGAAACAGACCTTTACTCATGTTAAGGTTATTTGTAGTTGAATTATAGCCGACTCAAGAATATTTCTATTAACAATGTTGCTAGAGTGAAACAAAACTGAAACATTATTCCAATCAATACAATGGGATAACTCTGACAAATGGACAAAAGGGCACTGGACAACTGTCCCGTTCTAACGGAATATTGATGCTGTTTTACACGCGTTTGCAAATCCTTTCCCGTCTGACCTATGTAAAAGGAATCACATTGCTTACACCCAATTTTATAGATAATGCCTAAATTATTGGTAGGGCTATTTTTACTATGATGTTTTTCACAATATTGTTATATGAAAAAACTAACTGATATCCAAAAGTTTAAGTACATTAGCAATGCCTAAGAAGCCCGGGAAAAATGGAAGTACTTCCATTTTTCCCGGGCTTCTTAGGCATTGCTAATGTACTTAAACTTTTGGATATCAGTGTAGTTTTTTCATATAACAATATTGTGAAAAACATCATAGTAAAAAATAGCCCTACCAATAATTTAGGCATTATCTATAAAATTGGGTGTAAGCAATGTGATTCCTTTTACATAGGTCAGACGGGAAAGGATTGCAAACGCGTGTAAAACAGCATCAATATTCCGTTAGAACGGGACAGTTGTCCAGTGCCCTTTTTGTCCATTTGTCAGAGTTATCCCATTGTATTGATTGGAATAATGTTTCAGTTTTGTTTCACTCTAGCAACATTGTTAATAGAAATATTCTTGAGTCGGCTATAATTCAACTTACAAATAACCTTAACATGAGTAAAGGTCTGTTTCAACTTGATCCCGTTGCTCTGAATTCCTTCAGAATGGATTTAAACAAAAAGGGCAGGTTGTTAAATCTTTGGTAAAAAATTTGTTTTTGTCTGTTGTTTCCCTTACAATTTTAGTTTTCAATTTTTTGCTGTATGAGTGTATGTGTATGTATGTATGTGTATGTGCGTATGTGTGGTCATTGCAGTTAAATGTGTTTGTATGTATATGTGTGTATATGTATGTATGTATGTGTGTATATGTATGTATGTATGTATGTATGCAGTTAAATATATAATATATATATGTATATGTGTATGTACCTTACCTTACCTTACAACCTCACAAAGGTTCTGCGGGATGATTTCTCATTTCGTGAAGGTCAAGCTTGTATATATATATATATATATGTGTGTGTGTGTGTGTGTGTGTGTTTGTATATATGTGTGTATATGTATATATATATTTGGGTATGCGGGTATATATGTGTACGTGTATTATTTGTAATTTTTTCAAGTTATATTATTTTTATTTCTTTATTCTTTTGCGACCTACCGTTTTCTCAGACAATAATTATAAAAAACAAATTTGGTAATTTTTTTTTCCCTTATGCATATATATATATATATATATATTCTGTATATATTGCGTTTATATTTCGTATATATACCGTAAATATGTTGTATATATATTTTATTGTTCTTTATATATCATCTAGGGATCATTTTGTTTTCCAATTTATATTTATTTGTACTTTTGTATTCGTTTGTGACTATAATATGCATATGTGGTAATTTTTCCCTATAAATTGGTGTGCCTCTCTTAAAATTTATCTTTCAATTTTATTTTTTAATAATGGGACATATATATCAATTTGGCAGCATCTATTAAATCGATTGTAAATCCTCCCTCTTGAGCTTGAATTGGTAGACTCCACTTACAATATTTATATTTATTTTTATTTCTTTATTCTTTTGTGACCTGTTCCATAAAAAAGCCATTTGAATTTATATGGAAGGTCGGCCAAAGTGCTAAAAGTGTCTTTATATATATATATATATATATATATATGTATGTGTATATATATGTATATATATATATATATATGTATGTATATGTATTTATGGGTTTTTTTTTATTTGCCTGTTTATTTCTTTATGATATTTAGGCTGTGACATATATATCACTAAGGCACTATTCCTGAGGATGTCATTAGACGAAAGCGCTTGAGCACCCCTTTGTGTTTCTTTTTCCTTCGTGGTTTTATTCATCATAAATACTTTTCACGTGTCACTTTCGTGAAATAATTTTTCATATATATATACATATATACACACACACAGGGTCATCGAAAAAGAATCCTGGGATTTCAAACTTTAATAATAATTTTTAGATACAAAACCAAAAGCAGTTTCCTTTGTTAGAAAATTTAATTATAACAGCCTTTTTTCCTATTTAAATTTTGGAGGTGCTACACTCTTATTCAATTTTCAATTTCCAGCAACATGAAACGGTTGGAACAAGTTGGAGCAATTTGGAACAAGTTCCCTTTCATACTCCTTATACCTGTCCCTGTTAATACGATGGCGTCCGTTCAGCAGGAGGCTCAGTGCGTGCTTTGGTGTGCGAAGTTCGAGTCAATTGTATCCGTTCAACGCCATTTTCGACGTACGTACGGGACAGAAGCGCCTAGTGACAAAACAATTACACGATGGTTTGCTCAATTTAGGGAAACAGGAAGTGTTTTAAAGCAGAAATCATCAGGGAAACCACGAACATCCGAAGAGACTGTGAACGTAGGGTGTCGTGTGTATGCAGCCCAAAAAAGTCTATCGCTCGTCGCAGTTTGCAAATTGGTTTACCTAAGACTACCACACCAAAATGTGCTGCATAAACTCCTAAGATTACAAGCATACAAAATTCAAATGAGACATAAAATTAAAGTCACTGATCGTCCAAACGACTCGAAATTTACAATTGTCATGTTAAGTAAAATGATGACGATGAAGTTACTTAAAACGAGTAATGTTCACCGATGAAGCTACTTTCACATTAATGGGCCACGTCAATCGTCACACTGCAGGAATTTGGGGATCAGAACGACCAAATGAAGTTTTCGAGTACGTACGTGGCACCCCAAACAAAGTGAACGTGTGGTGTGGATTACTGCATGACCGCGTGGTAGGACCTTCCTTTTTGCGGAGAGAACCATTACTGGAGACATTGAAGACATTGAAAGACAAAATGGAACTGCTGTTGTTTTCCAACAAGACGGCACCCCACCTCATTTTAGTCTTCAGGTTCGCCATGCATTAAATGCTAGGTTTCCTAATCGATGGATTGGAAGAGGGACCAACAACCTGGCCTCCACGACACCACCTGACACCATTGGAATTCTTCATGTGGGGGTACGTGAAAAACATTGTCTTTGCCGAGAAAATTCGTGACTTCAGACATCTACGAGAGAGAATCTCTGGAGCTGTAGCAACAATCACACCAGACATGCTTCGCCGTACCTGGACGGAAATCGACTACCGCTTGGATGTTTGTAAGGGTACATCGAGACTTATTGAGGTATAACATTAAATTTTTAGTTTTGTCACATTTACAAACAAAGGAAACTGTTTTTGGTTTTGTATTTAAAAAATTGTTAAAGTTTGAAACCCCTGAGTTCTTTTTCGATGACCCTGTATATATATATACCATATGTCCCACAAAAAAGTACACCCAACTTTAGATTGTACTAACTCCTCCAAAAATTGAGATATTTTGGATCTGTTTGTTTGATTTAATATAGCAAATTATTCTTTGTTAACGTTCAAAATTTATTCATGTTTAAACGATTTAGTGTTTAAGCATCTGCTTTTAACTGAAGGGTACAGCAAAATGGGTTGCGCCGAATGATCATTTCTCCCAGCCAGATAGCTCCTCTTGCTTTAAAGTTTAACCAATGTGCTACTTTTTACGTCGAAGGATATTGCAAATATTTTTTAAAAATAATTCGAACTTTTGTATCTAAGATACGAGTCATACATATAAATGAAGAATCTGAATTACTAAATTTATAAATAACTTTGAAACCCTTATCAAGCAGTTTACACGAAGGCAGCGCGTTCTCATGGTCACAACTTATCTGCAAACTAAAAGCTTAAAACAAGTTCAGAATACCTTCGAACTGCAATTTCCCGATAGAGCTTCTCCAACTAAACATACAATTTTGAAGAATGTTCGGAAATACAAAGAAGAAGGAACGGTCCTCAATTTGAACAAAGGACGTTCAGGCCATCCGAAGACGGCAAGAACAGACGAGAACATTCAGCATTCAGCCCTGACTTGACCCCGTGTGATTACTTTTTATGGGGTCATTTGAAAAATAGAGTATTTGCATCACAACCTATCAATTTAGATGATTTGAGGACTCGCATTACAGCTGAAATCAACTTGTTAAAAGACAATCCAGATCTTATCAAAAGAGTGATGGGGAAGATGAGAGCTCGACTCCAGATTTGTATCGATAGGAATGGCGGTCATGTTGAAAGAAAACGAAACTAAGCATAACTTTTGCAATAAGGAATAAAGAAAAATCTGCTTTGTATCTTATTAAAATTATGTTAAAGTATCTATTATTATGTATTTGTCTTTTCATTACATCGATAGCACACACATTATTTTTTCATTGACCAATTTTGCGCAATCCATTTTGTTGTACCCTTCAGTTAAAAGCAGATGCTTAAACACTAAATCGTTTAAACATGAATAAATTTTGAACGTTAACAAAGAATAATTTGCTCTATTAAATCAAACAAACAGATCCAAAATATCTCAATTTTTGGAGGAGTTAGTACAATCTAAAGTTGGGTGTACTTTTTTGTGGGACATATGGTATATATATTCGAAACCGCTAATATGAAGATTACAATGGTTCTAATTTTTTCAATTTAAATTGTGTGTGTTGGGGTGGTGTGGGTGGGTAACCCTTCATTTGATAATACTATCACTCCCACTCTACCCCATACCCCGTCCCGTAAATTGTCCCTCATTTCAGCAATCTGAGTAGTTTAAACATTAAAAATATTACTTTTATTTACCAAATGATGTATTTCGCATATTACTCGTAGATATTATTATTCTGTATTTTATTCATGTTACCGTGACCTTCTTCGAGGGTATCTCTCAGGATAGGATGTTACCCATTTCAGTGAGAAAGAGTTGGCATCCTTTAAGGTAGGTTACTGTCATCCTTACTGTTCAACTCCCAAAGCAAAATGAGATTGATCCACATATTCAGATAATCTGAAGTCACACTTAAATTAAAGTAATACCTACTAGTAGGTATATTTAGCAGTTTAGGAAGTTTGAAAAACGCAAATAAGGTACGAATTAATTTTACTTATAGTAAAATTTCATGCCCATTATCACTCTCATTACCCGATATTTCAATTAAACCCTATCATCATCATTAGCATAAGTAATATTTACTTTTCGTGGAAGCGTATTAATTTTTGTGCTTCGACTAGCTCGTAAAATGCCAAAGCTGAAAAAAGTACATTCAAAATAAAACCTTCTAAATTTAGAACTTAAACTTCTTTTTGAGGGTGCATTCTAGGGGAAGTTTTTCTTCTTTTGGGTATCAAGATTCTTCTCAGATGATAGAATAACTTCTTTTAATGATACATAACTTCTTTAGAGAGAAGAAACGGTCTTGAAAACTTCTTTTTGAGTGATTTCAGACAATAAAAGATAATATTTCTGTACGTAGAAGGTTGCGGGAAGTCTTTGTTTTCTGTGTATCCTGCTTGTCTGCTACTGTCATGTACAACACTTCATTCTGGGTATTGTATTAAAACTGAAAGGAATCTCCTGCTTAGACAATGATTCCTTTTCCTCATCCTACACGCACTCCGAACCTGACGATGATACAGAATGTAGGATGATAATCACGTTCTGCTGTCGAATGTTGTAAACCAGATATCACTTGCAGAGAATTTCTAACGCACGTCCAATGCTGGTGATAAATCACTTGCTTTCTTTTTTAAATATGAACCGGGTTGAACCCTGAAGGGTTTATGTCTTGATTTTTTTCTTGCAATTTTTTTTTTTAATCTTGATAGATTGGTCAATCAGTTTTCACAGGTTTTGAAGTTCTTATTTACTTTGAAGAAATTTTGAAGAAATCAAATTAATTGGAGTTTAAAATTAATGAAACATTAATAAATCCATCATAACCCAGTCCAATCTAACCTGAGCTACCGGAGTGTAGACCCAAATATTTGCGCCTAACAGGGGGCTTTACCCGTTTGAGCTGGACTAGCGACATCTGATCGATTTGACATTTTATTGACAAATATATTGTGGGCTAGATTAAGTTAGGTTAGGTTAGGTTAGCATAGGTTAGGCTAGGTTAGGTTAGGTTAAATTAAGTTAAATTAGTTTTGTAGAATGTCGATTGTCTAAACTTGTCGATGAAATGAGCATAAATCCGTTTGACTCCAGACATTTTTTTTTTGTCTATGATTTTGCCGCCCACAACTATCAATGTCTATCAAAATAGGGTTTCCCTTCGAACGCTAAAAAACGATAATTGAAGCGCTCAATTCCTTGGCGACTTGTCTTTAACTAATGTTACTAATAATCATGTTTACGGTTGTTTAACTGGTTCCATGTATATTCCCCCCAGTAAATTCCACCCAAGGAAAATTCCACCCACAGAAAATTGCACCCACGAAAATTGCACCCACCCAAAGAAAATTAGTTTAAGTTTAAAATGTGTATTATTATTTATAAATTTATTAAAAATTTATTACAGTAAAAAGTAAAAGATTTATTTCAAATTTATTACAGTAAAAAGTAAAAGATTTATAAGTAAAAGATATATTAAAAAACAATTATTCGACGTTTAATGAAGATTGTATGCAATGCTCTTGAGGAACTCTAAACTATCTGTATTATTATAGCGCTCCACTAGTCTCTTCAGTCTTTCATTTATGATCTGATAGGTTTTTCGTGCGGGTCGCGGGTAGCAAAAATTAACCAAACTATCACGACTTAACTTAACCAATCGTCAAGGGCGTACAATTAACCTAAAAAAATAAATAAAAAACAATAAATTTTTTTTATTTATTTATTTTTATATATTAAGAGAAGAGGATTCTTTATACTGTACGGCATTGACGATTGGTTAAACTAATTTTCTTTGGGTGGGTGCAATTTTCGTGGGTGCAATTTTCTGTGGGTGGAATTTTCCTTGGGTGGAATTTACTGGGGGGAATTTTCGTGGGTGGAATTTTCATGGGTGGAATTTTCGGTACACCGTTTAACTTCCTTGGCAAAGGTCACGTGATGGAGAGAGACCTACAGCTTTACCTGGGATGCGAACCATCTAAGGGTTGTTACATCATCTAAACGCTTTAAATTACTGTCACCCGTCCAACTTCTGAACAGACTCGAAGTCGCTTAACCTCGCTGATCTTTAACTCATCTTTGAAATTCAACCGAAGTTCAAGTGTTATGCAGATATGCTAAGTGATAATAAGTGCTGATAAGTGTTTTTCTGTATTAATCCATTTTGAGGTGAAGACAACGTGGATTTATTCTTGCATTTCCTTACATATACTTCAACTGCAAAGGGATTAAATAGGATTAAAAAGGGATTAAAAAGGATTAAAAAGGGATTAAAGAGGACTTGAAAACAACCTTATTTTTTATGGATAAATGATATTGAGCTATTTTTCATTGAGGATCATATTGATCAGTTATAAAATGACCTTTTTATTAACAATGTAATGCCTTGTAATGGTCGCTATACAAGCTACTACGGGGATAAACTGGTACATGATAATCATTGGCTAATGCCTTAATTACTGTATAACCGTTGGGTAGCTTAGTGGTATAGAACACATAGCTGTTAATCTGAAAGTCCTCGGTTCGACTCTCCTTTTGGATTTCAGATTTTATGCGGTTATGATAGTGCTACTTACGTGTCTTTTGGTGGGTTAGGGCTTCAAATCCACCGAAAAGCTAGCTGTAGGTCCCCTTCGTTATATAACCACCTAAGATGTTGCAAAGTAGTTGATAGCTTTAAAATGTTATTATTATTAATTGTATTCGTGATCCTTATTATACGAAGCTTACTATATAACCTTGGTTAATCCTGGTTTTCGCTTCTGCCCGAATCGCTTATTCTGACGAAGGTCAGGCTTTTCGCTACACATCTCGGACGAACAACTTAACGTGAAATCCGACCCATAACCCACCAAGGAAGTCTGAAAGGAAGACTCGATCCCACGACATCCAGCTTAGCAGCTCAGTATGTCAATCACTGGGCTGCCTGGACACACACACACACACACACACACACACACACACACACACACACATATATAGATAGATAGATAGATAGATAGATAGATAGATAGATAGATGTATATGAGTTAAGCTTTCCAATTAAAAAAAGTCTTTGAGGATAAAATTGTGCTCATCAACTGTTACCAGAACTGACAAATCAAGAGAAAAATCCAATTTGAAAAGGAAGCGGAGATCAAATCAGGAATGAAATAAAAATAATAAATACTTTTGAAGTTTAATAAGATGTCAAATGTACGAGAAAACTGTCGGAAGAACGAGAAAGGGTACAGAAATGGGGGTACAGAAAAAGTCCAGGAATCCCTCAATGGGATTTAACATACTGTCTCGGAGTAATACGGAAATTGGGAGGATCAAAATTAAAGTTACTTCAGAACTCAAATGTTCGAGAATTTTTGCTAAAGTTTTCGAATTTTAAATTTTTTAATTTAGTTAATTATATTTTAATATTTTAATTATAATTTTTTATAATTTTTAAACTTTTTTAGTGAAATGCTATCTTATATACGCGCAGGAAATAAAGATTTCCCGCAATCTTCTATACAAAGAAGTTATGTATCATTAAAAATGTTATTATATTATCTGACAAGAAGCTTCCATACTCAAAAAAAAGGAAAAACTTCCCCTCTTGAATTGAATATTGAAATTATTAACCTTTATTAATAATAAAATAAATACATTCGTTTTACAATTTACGATGACATGAATGGACCCTCAAAAAGAAGTTATAAGTTCTAAATTTACCGAAAAAGGTTTAATTCTGAGTCTAGTTTATATAATCAGTAAGTTTTAATTGAACTGTAATATTTCGTCTAATTGGAATGGGCGTGACATTCTTTCTCAAACCGAGAAACTCTTTATTTCAAATGTGAATTTATCACTTCGTCCATTCCCATTTGCGGACCACAAATGAGAATGGGAAGTATTCTGTTTTAAAGATTCTGTTTTAAAGGACCACAAATGAGAATGGGAAGTATTCTGTTTTAAAGGACCACAAATGAGAATGGGAAGTATTCTGTTTTAAAGGACCACAGATGAGAATGGGAAGTATTCTGTTTTAAAGGACCACAAATGAGAATGGGAAGTATTCTGTTTTAAAGGACCACAAATGAGAATGGGAAGTATTCTGTTTTAATGGACCACAGATGAGAATGGGAAGTATTCTGTTTTAAAGGACCACAAATGAGAATGGGAAGTATTCTGTTTTAAAGGGCAGGACAAAAACTAGAAATTATTTCGAAATGTTGTCGAGAGCGCATTTACTCGAATGCTATCGTCTATGAAATGTAAGGTTAGGTATAGTTAGGTTAGGTTAGATTCGGTTAGGTTAGGTTAGGTTATATTAGGTTATGTTAGGTTATATTAGGTTAGGTCATTTCATAGATCATAGGTCTTTGTTAGTAAAAGTTCATACACTTTCGTTGAGAAATATTTCATTCACCCCCAAAAATAGTGAAGTTTGTTTTTCGTCCTTTTCCTATACTTTTAATCAATGTTTCATGGAAAATGTATCTCCATTTTGTTTAAGAATTATAGTAGGCGTTGTCGCTCTATTCAAAATGGGGGACTGCGATGATCTCTTGAATTATAAATCAGTATCCATTCGGAAAGGTTATCTTCACTCGGATTCATAGTTTTTGTCGGAACAAAGTAAATTTGGGAGTATCAGTTTAGATTCATAAATGTCAGTGGCACAAAAGTTACTGTTAGAGTAAACTTTCAGTTTACCGTAAACGGAGTTACTGTTAATAAATCAATACAGGTATCATCGCACTCACTGTCATTCCAATTTCATTCCGCTCCCAGGAGTAGGAAAGCTGAGAGTGAGAATATCAAAGGAGACATTTTCAAATCGGTCTATTCTCAATTCATGCCATTCTCATTCTTATTCACGGCTTTTCCACTTTGGTCCAGGTTAGGTTAGTTTAGTTTAGGTTAGGTTAGCTTAGCTTAGGGTAATGTTAGGTTAGGTTAAATTACCTCAGGTTAACAAATATTAACCATTCCCATTTGGCTCCTTCACCGCGAATGGGCACTGGAGTAACATCGTTTCTCAACTCAAGAAACACTTCTCAAATGTGAATTTTTCACTGTTTATTTTCATTTGTGGACAATGGGTTGAAATGTGACTAACAATGAATGTGAAGTATGCGAGATTAACGAAAATTCATATATTAATGGCTATAACGATAACATGGGTAACGATAGCACAGGGTTTTAATTTTAGGATAACCCTTATTCAAGAGAGATATTTGTTTGAACTAATTTCAACAAACTCTCTACTGTATTTCGGCAAAACAAAACACACGTTTCAACAGATTTAATTACCTTAAAGTTACTAAACCGGATATGCATAATAAAACAATATGTAATAATTTATTGAGTATAGTAGAAATTACCTACTGCTGGTTTGAAATTTCTATGTCTTCCTACGTCTTTACCTATATTCTATGGACTATGCGTAGCCTTGTCCAATATGGCGATTCTCCACGTGTATTCTAAGAGGGAGTTACTGAAGTGACCAACAAAATTATGAAGAATACGACTCAAAAATTTTCTGTCACCACGAAATAGATATATTTTTTAAATTAATTTCATAAAAGTTTACCAAATTTCTAAACTCAAATTAGAACTTGACCATAACCTTAATTTAAAAAAAATTCTAATGAGGAATAGGTTTAGATATTTTAAATTGGCGTTATGAAGTGGGTTAAAGGCATTTTATTGATGTGACATGCTATTAACAATTTCTTCTAGGGTTAGGTTAAGTTAGGCTACGTTAGGTTAAGTTAGGATTAATTAGGTTAGACTTGGTCTGGTTAGGTTAACACACTCAATTATATTGGTAGGATTTTAATGCAGTAGGGGTTGGCTTAGGTACAAAAATCATATATTTGGCTTTGCCGATGGTTGTATGTCTATAGCAGAAGTGCCCAACCTTTTCTGACTCAAGGCACCCCACTGCTATCTGCTCTGGTTTCGCGGCATCCCGGAGGATTTTCGTCCCTATTGGTCAACATCAGGGTCCTCCTCCCCCTCAAAGTAAACCATTTCAGTTTCCTTATGGCTGTAATAAATCACAATCTGTCTCATTTAAACTGCGAATTTTCACTAACTTTAAAATTTTCACTTATTTATTTTTATTATTTTCATAAAATTTCGTGGCACACTTAGGAGGCACTGTGCACTCTGGATGGGAACACTGGTCTATATAGGTTTGGTTGACATTTGTATAGAATGAATCATATCTGCTCTCTCTTTAAAATAATTCTTAAATCGATCAGTCTAAATTTATCAGTGTGTGGTTTCAGACAGAATGAAAAGAAAATTATTTACAAAAATTGGTTGAATACATTTCAGTCCTGTGAAAGATCTTCAAAAAACAAAAGAAGTCTTTCTTCGTTGAGTTTATTAGACAAATGCAATTAACCTACTGTTATGGAGTTGTTTGTTTTCAATTTATTATTGTTTACTTTTTCTCTTACTGTACGTTCTTGTTTATGTTGTGTACGTTTGTAAAAATATGTTATGTTAAAAGTTGTGTAATTGATCCTTCACTCTATAACTGTGTTTAAATGTGTACAACTATGTACTGCTATGGAATTAAAGCAAAATATGGCTATATTGTTCAAGCTTTATACCTACACTCATACTTAAACCTTCTAAATTTAGAACTTATAACTTCTTTTGGAGAGTGCATTCAAGAAGACGTTTTTCCTTCTTTTGGTTATCAAAGCTTCTTTAAATGATACATAACTTCTTTAGACAGAAAAAATGGTCTTCAAAACTCTTTTGTGAGTGATTTGAGACAATAGAAGATAATATTTCTTTGTATAGAAGGTTGCGGGAAGTCTTTTTTGATATAAGTGGACGGTTGAAAGGCACTCATTTCTCTGCAAAATATTAAAATTCTTACTTTTATCCGCAAGTAATCTAGTAGGTGTGAGTGAGTAGTTACGCCTCAGTAGTGCTTCTGACATAAATAATTACCGTCTCACTTACCCACTTACCGTATTATATAGGGTGTTCATAAAGTCACGCATGTGAAAAGGCACGTACACTTCACCATATTCACTTGCCTAACTCTATGAACACCCTGTATAAGCGATATATGCGCACAGATCACCCACGATATTTTTAAAGGGCTTTGCAAATAGATCATTCTAAATTTCAACCAATTTAGGTTTATTGTAAACCATATATAGTAAAGTGTTGTTAATATGGTTTCCAATCATTAAACTGTAATATACACATATATACGAGTGTGTGTGTGTGTGTGTGTGTGTGTGTGTGTGTGTGTATATATATATATACATATATATATATATATAATATATACACACACACACACACACACACACTATATATATATATATATATAAGAGAGATAAATATAGATAAAAAGCATGGAACAAAGCATAAAAGTAACACAAAAAAAGATTAATAATGGGAAAAAATTATTTCATCTCGTATTCAATACTTTCCTTCGCAAAAAGATTCGTTCCATTTTTACCAAAAAAGTACAAACGGTAGTAGCCACAGATGAGCGCTTCACTGAACTCAAACTATGAACTGTAGAAAAGTTTCGTGAAACGTTTTGAATTTTGTAAAATAAATTATAATATCTTTTTCATACGAAAGTTATAATTTTTTGTTTACGAGAAAAAAGTTTTCAGAACGTTTCGTTACGAGCTGGAGTGAAAAACTGAGAACGTTTTGTCTTATTGAAATAGGATCTAGTTTTATTTCAAAGATAGTTATTTCATAATGTCTCTTCGTGCGGTGGTAATCTATTGCAATGCGGGTTTTTTGGTTCTTTTGAGTCATTCGAGGAATGGGACAGTTTTACAAAGTTAGGAAGACTTTCTGGACAGTGATATTAATTAATTATTGCTTTCAAAGAACATGGACGTGATTAGGATCATCACTTTTAGTAATTGTGCGTATTATATTCCGAGTTCGACTCATGATCTAGTGTTGGTTCATCATTTAGTTATGACAGATATTATAATAATAAGAGAAATTTACTCGTTTTAGCTTATGTTAGATGTTTATGTAAAAGAAACCTTTACCTAATATTCAAATAACTTAATTTAGATTATGCAATAATGTAACTTTATGATCTATAATGAAAATTCCTAGTTTATAATTGAACTTCCATACTTTACGAAATATGATATTTAATACAGACATCTCTAAACTGTTCTTGAGCTATGCGCACTCTGGTTAACATAGAACCTCGTTAAGTAAAATTATGAATGAGAAATATGAAAATTTCTGTAAGGTTCTAGTTTTTTTTATGTAGTGAGGAAAGGGCAAGAGCGACCGCCAGCAAAAATACCCTCCCCCCACTATATACTGTAAGAAGGAGAAAGCCAAAATCAAGGTCTCCAGGGTCCACGATGCCTCTTTATTTATTTTTTCTTTAATACATTTTGAAAATAGTGTTTCGTGTCTAAAATGCATGTATGTGTAGTAAAGAATAAAGGGAGAAGGGTGTGTTTGAGAGCATGCTGGACTGTTCACAGGGTAGATGAGACAGTAAAAGATCAGCTAAAGAGGAGAGTGACAGGAGAAACGGGAGTTCCAGCACTCCCTGCCTCCTGCCTAACGTCCCCTTCACCCATTCACCCACCGGAGTACTTCCATGGTCGAGTGGTATCTACAATCTCCACCTGTTACGACGATATTTTACGTAGTAAAGAAGGTAAGTTGCAGACAAGAGGTTCATTCGTAGTCCTAAACGCACAACAAATAGAGTGTATAACCAGTAGTGCAGTAGTTATTACGATAGTTTTAACTACAATGTAAGGAGTAAAGTTCCTTATGACATGGGAATTTTAAACTGTTGGGGTCCCTGTTACATGTCGAAAATAAGTTAACCTTTTCGATACGTCATTTGGATATTTTCGAACAGTTTTGTACGGATATAACCGAATTACGCAGGGAAAGAATTAAGGAAAGGTTCCTCTCAGAACTAGGTTCCAAATTGGGGACCGCAGAAACACTAACCAGGAACTTATTGGCTCTCCTTCTGACCCTATATACACACCAAGGGTTTTTTTTAAAGGAATTTTTAGAACTGCACATTTTCTAGGCCACAGATAGATGAAAAGTAACTTATCCTGCACAATCGAGTATCCTACTCACTCATCATTGCTATTTACTCATCAATCCTACTCACCTACATATGTATTTTCGATAAAAAAACTTGTAAACATAAATTTCAAACTTTTATTTTTTAGTTTATAAATACTTTATGGGGTAACATACTTTAAATTAAACTTTACAGCAGGTGACAATATGTCTGTGAGATTCTTTTTATACGCACGGAGGCGACTATATGATTCATTATTGCTGGATTAATATTCAACATATCAACTGGAAAGAACTGATTTAACTTTAGTTTATGATAGCTGCTGTATTTGTGATTTAGTAAAGCATACAAAATACATCTTTGAACTGCACACATTTGCCTACAGAACTGCACAATGTTTTTTAGAACTGTACATTAAAACCCCCCTTGCTATATACCAAAGAGCTATACACACGGAAAAACACTTCCCGCAACCTTCTATAAATAGGACTATTTACAGAACGTTGGCCATGTTAACTAACAAATTTAGCCCAATGTAAACATTTAACATGGTCAAAAACATGTTATCTAACATATTAGCTTAACTTGTTTTGTGAACGCTCCGGAGCGAAAAACATTTTGTTAATATGACATGTTGTGAGGCGATATTGTCATACTCAGGGTTGCCAACCTATTACGATCAAAATTTCACCAAAAATAGAAACATTTATCGACATATATATATATATATGATCAAAAATATTCGGACACCCCGGAAAATCCGCATTTCTGCAAATATCACCTTCGCCGAAAGGTATGCTGGGAAAAAGCGTGGCGAAACTATAATGCTGAGGTGTTCTGTTAAGTTATCAGTAACTGTTGTGAAGCCATGCCGCGCGGACGTGAACTCTCCGAGTTCCAACGTGGACTCGTCATCGAATGTTATTTAAGTAACGTTTCTATACGAAACATTGCAGCCAAACAGGATATACCAAAGTCGACTGGAGCGGATGTTATCATGAGATGGAAGCACGACGGTGCAACTAACGCGAAAAAACGTTCCGGACGACCACACAAACTGACGGAACGTGATAGAAGAAGTCTGGTACGACATGTCAAGAAGTCCCGCACGTCCTCTGCCGCTTCCATCGCTGAGGAGGTAGGAAGAGCATCCGGTACCTCCGTTAGTACACTTCCCGCAACCTTCTATAAATAGGACTATTTACAGAAGGTTGGCCATGTTAACTAACAAATTTAGCCCAATGTAAACATTTAACATGGTCAAAAACATGTTATCTAACATATTAGCTTAACTTGTTTTGTGAACGCTCCGGAGCGAAAAACATTTTGTTAATATGACATGTTGTGAGGCGATATTTCATACTCAGGGTTGCCAACCTATTACGATCAAAATTTCACCAAAAATAGAAACATTTATCGACATATATATATATATATATATATATATATATATATATATATATATATATATGATCAAAAGTATTCGGACACCCCGGAAAATCCGCATTTCTGCAAATATCACCTTCGCCGAAAGGTATGCTGGGAAAAAGCGTGGCGAAACTATAATGCTGAGGTGTTCTGTTAAGTTATCAGTAACTGTTGTGAAGCCATGCCGCGCGGACGTGAACTCTCCGAGTTCCAACGTGGACTCGTCATCGAATGTTATTTAAGTAACGTTTCTATACGAAACATTGCAGCCAAACAGGATATACCAAAGTCGACTGTAGCGGATGTTATCATGAGATGGAAGCACGACGGTGCAACTAACGCGAAAAAACGTTCCGGACGACCACGCAAACTGACGGAACGTGATAGAAGAAGTCTGGTACGACATGTCAAGAAGTCCCGCACGTCCTCTGCCGCTTCCATCGCTGTGGAGGTAGGAAGAGCATCCGGTACCTCCGTTAGTACTGTAACTATCCGCAGAGAGATGCACAGACTCGGTTATTATGGTAGAGCAGCTGTACACAAGCCACTGATTACAAAAGTTAATGCCACGCGTCGTTTGGCCTGGTGTGTCTCCCGTCGTTCCTGGACCGTGGAGGACTGGAAAACTGTTCTTTGGAGCGACGAGTCGCGGTATTCACTCTTCCAGTCTGATGGGCGTGTTTGGGTGTGGCGACAGCCCGGAGAACGGCTTCTTCCTGACTGTGTACGTCCAACGGTGAAGTTCGGTGGAGGGTCCATCATGGTATGGGGTTGTTTTTCCTGGCTAGGGCTCGGCCCGTTGGTTGTTGTACCCACTACCATGAAAGCTGACGTTTATCTCGACGTTCTGGACAATTCGGCCCTCCCTACACTGTGGCAATACTACGGAGATGGCCATTGTTTGTTTCAACAGGATCGAGCTCCCTGCCATACTGCAAGGCGTGTGCAGGACTGGTTTCGTGAAAATAAGGTGGATTTGTTAGACTGGCCTGCTCAGAGCCCCGATCTCAACCCAATCGAGCACATGTGGGACGAACTGGAGCGACGGATACGAAACCGCACACCACGCCCGGCTTCACTTGCATCTCTTGCATCAGCTCTGCAAGAGGAATGGCGAGCCATTCCTGCACAGACTTACCGAAAACTGGTGGAAAGTATGCCTCGACGTGTTGACGCTGTAATAAAAGCAAAGGGTGGACCTACTGGTTACTAAATGCCATAATAAAACCATTTTTCACAAAACCATGCGGTGTCCGAATACTTTTGATCATATATATATATACATATATATAATATATATATATATATATATATATATATATATATATATATATATATATACACACACATTACTGTACAGTCTTTACAGCCACACCTACACTTTTCCTCGTAAGTGTATATATTGTAATGTATATGGTTGTAAATTTGACTTGGTCCGCAATCGATATGAACCGTGACTTGATGGATACCGTAATGAAATTGACTGGATTCTTTGGATCTGATATATTTGCATGTCCGTTATATAATAGATATAGAGTGTAACATATTTGTGGATAGTAGTCTATTATGACTTGATCCTCTGGACCGAGAGATTCTATCTTTAGTTTTAAACCGATAATTAATTATTTTTAAATTGATAATTATTTAATTTCGTAAAAATTGGTCGTTGCCAATTTACCGGCAGTTTTTAAATAAGTTTCTTATGTTCTTGTGGTTCGGAACCCACGTAAAATTGTAGGTCCCCTCCGCCACCACGGAGGACATACACAATACACGATTACGAACACAGTTAGGTAGACCAGCATGAGTGGATCCTCGGGTCTTTGTTGGTCTGAAACATTATAACATTATTATAACATATATATATATATATACAGTGCCCGCGAAAAGTATCCGATCACTCAAGAAAATACAATATTTTCCCTTGATATTCAGAGACACGTAATTCACTTTCTATTTGTTCTAGCGACATCTGGTAACTTTGAGGTTGCTCGCTGATATGAGAGCTATCCAACGCATTCTCAAATTAGTGTTCTGGTAGCCTTCGTTGCGGGTGGCTGTGTCTCAAATTTGTCAGATTTCACTGTTTGTGTAAATTTCTTAATATTTTTTTTTTTTTTACAGAAAGTGGTGTAAATAAAATTTATATATAATGTGTGCTAAAAAACAACTTAAGAGTGATTGTCGAGGTGCTATTTTTGCTTTGCATGCATGTGGGAAATCACAGAGACAGATAGCTAAGGAATTAAACATATCCCAAAGTACCGTTAATTTATGGGTTTCACGGGCTAAGAACAATGGTGGCCTAACCACGCCAGTCCCTAAAAAACGATCTGGCAGACCGAGAAAAACAAATTCGCGAACAGACAAACTTATGAAACGTTTAGTATTGAAAAACCCAACAATAACTGCGAAAGAAATAAAATTTAATATGAATAATTTGTTATCTGGTGTTTCTGAACGAACTATCCAGGAGCGGCTCCAAAAAGAACTCGGATTACCATCTCGCCATGCTGCTAAGAAACCATTCATTAATGAAAAAATGCGTAAAAAACGTGTCGCATTTTGTAAAAAATACATTCATTGGACTGTTGATGACTGGAAGAAGGTTTTATTTAGCGATGAGTCGACATTTTTGACATTCAGAAGTTGTCCAAAAAAGGTTCGCCGGCCTATTGGCTCAAATAGGATGGACCCTAAATACACCCTAAAGACAATGAAACACACTCCAAGTGTGATGGTTTGGGGTTGTTTCGGTTACTATGGGCGTGGAAACTTATATTTTCTTCCGAAGAACACAACTATGAATGGTGCACGGTATTTAGCAATGCTACAGGATAAACTTCCAATGGCAATGGCAATCCAAAGGACAAAAACATACATGCATGATGGTGCACCATGTCACAGGGCCAAAATAGTGACAAAATGGATTACTGACAATAAATTTGATATTTTGGATTGGCCTGGTAATAGTCCAGATCTCAATCCGATAGAAAATCTGTGGCTAATAATAAAAAATAAGGTTGAATGCCACGACACTGGCTCAGTCGAAAATTACAAGAGGCCATCAAAAAGGTATGGTGCAAGGAAATATCAGTGGAAGTTTGTCAAAACTTGATTAAATCCATGCCAAAACGTCTAGAACAAGTCATCCAAACCAAAGGACAGATGACAAAATACTAATATAAGGTTAGTATACATTTAAACATTGTTTTTTATGTAAAAAATACAAATTTCAAGGGTGATCGGATACTTTTCGCGGGCACTGTATATATATATATTCACTAATGTTTTTCGTATATATATATAGATACCTTTCAACCTTTGAAATGTTCCGCGCGATGATTCATCATTTCACAAAGGTTAAGCTTGTCGCCCCTCCTCAGTGTATATATATTATATATATATATATATATATATATATATATATATATATATATCCTCCTCGCCCCTTCTCAATATATATATATCCTCCTCGCCCCTTCTCAATATATATATATATATATGAAAATTATTTCACGAAAGTAACACGTGAAAAATATTTATGATGAATAAAACCACGAAGGAAAGGAAACACAAAATGGAGCACCATTTTGTGTTTCCTTTCCTTCGTGGTTTTATTCATCATATATATATATATATATATATATATATATATATATATATATATAATATATATATATATATATATATATATATATATATATATTCTTCTTCTTCTTCTTCTTTTTTGCAGCTTAAATCCCATCTCTATATGGGGTCGCTGTTCTTGATGAGTCTCCTCCATTCTCTTCTGTCACGCACCATGTCCTCGTCCAAATTTTTCTCCCGGATGTCTGCCGCCACGCAATCCCTCCACCTCGTCTTCGGTCTACCTCTTCTTCTCCGTCCCGGCACCTCCATTTCCAGCACCCTACGTCCCACGTAATCCTCCTCTCTTCTCATCATGTGCCCATACCATCTCAGTGTGGCTTCTTGGACTTTATATATATACACACACATGGGCGTCCGGAGGGGGGGCAAGAGGGGGCAGTTGCCCTCCCTTGGAAATTTGTGTTTGCCCACGCAACGACTTCTATAATTCTACTGCAGCTCAGTCAGTGTTTCCACATTCAAGGAAATGTCGTTTACTTTACCTTTACTTTACCGAAGTGCCGTGTCGTTGAACTTAGAAGTGTTAAATAAACTATACTGAAAGATATAGTAATGGAATTATTTGCAAAGATCATTATATTGTGTTTTATTTATTTTTTCTCTCGAAAACCTTTTGGTCAATTCACTGAAACTTACACGATTATAGTTAATCATAGTATCATATAACATATAAAAAATGGACTTGACTGGTAGAAAAAAAATGCACTGCGACCACTACGAGTAAAACCCGTCATCTCCCCTTATCATAGCCTGCTTTCGGTGCTAAATTTATGTACTTAGTATTACTAAGTACATAAATTTAGCACCGAAAGCAGGCTATGATAAGGGGAGATGACGGTTTTTACTCGTAGTGGTCGCAGTGCATTTTTTTTTCTACCTAATAAGAACTAATAAGAACTAAGAACTAATAAGTTAGTTTTGCCCCCCTTGCGAAAAATCCTGCGGACGCCCCTGTATATATATATATATAATATATATATATATATATATATACTGTATATATCCCCGCAAGGGGGTTCTAAGCTCGTGCTCTTGAGTGCTCTTTGTGCTCGTTTGTACGTGCTTGTTCCTGGAGGTTTCACGTGCGCTCTCCCGGCCCTAGCACCCAAGGATATGGGGCTCGACCCTGCAGTCCTTGGTCTTTTACCACTTCGACTGTCCCCTCCACCCTTTCTTTTTCCTCTGTCTTTCCTCTCACTTTTTCTTTGTTTTTCCGCCGAGATATGCCCTTTCAAATAGAGGCGAATCGGTTCTTCCCGAACTTAAAAAAAAAAATACTGTATATATATATATATATATATATATATATATATATATATATATATATATATATATATATATACACCCGCACCTAAGTGTACTGATTAGGGTTTCTTTCCCGGGATCCCTGCTGTTTTTATTGGATTTGAAAATCCCGGGAATTGGACAAATATCCCGGGAAATCCGGAATTTTAAAATGACTTAATTTATTTTTTATTGATTTATTTGTTTTTTCTTTTGTTATTAGAAGGCTCTTGGGTAGAATTAAAGAAAACTACATAATATTTACCACATTTTATTCTACTTTTCTGCTTTCTTAAATGAACACCTACTAGCATTAGCAACTTAGAGCAATCTAAAAGTGGGCCCGTATGCCAAAAACTGGCCGAGGGAATGTCGTTAGCGCTGCGTATAATACAAGGAACCGAGTCTCTGTATATTATCTAGCGATCGCAGGCAACTCATCTCGCATGCAGTATTCTTTCTACATCAAAAATAAAAATGCATACTGATGTCACTCACTAAATCATCATAATACATGAAACCATTCTTATTTCCTGAGTACGCATCATAAATATTATGTTTAATAAATAATAAATAGCTACCACTGATTGGTAAACTCAATTCAAGTATTACAATGCAAAAGTGGTCATCTAGGCATGAGTAATTGGTTATCCCAATTCTAAAATGGTATTTTATCACTGAACAATAAAAAAAATTACTGTTCTCTTAAATATACAACCATTTCCTGGATTTCCCTGGATCCTGGGAATTGGCTTCATTTTTCCGGGAATTCCCTGGATTTCCCTGGATTTCCCTGGATGAAGAAGGCTGCATATAAGGAGAAACCCTAGTACTGATGTCAAAAAATACATAAGTATATAATATATACTTATATACAGTACAGTATATATTTGGTGAAATTTGGCAACACATTTTTCTACTTTTGGCGAAATTTGGCGACACATTTTTCTACTTTTGGCGAAATTTTGTTCGTGATAGGTTGGCAACTCTGCTGTCCACTAGTTAGTGAGCAGACAAATGCTTGTGGCTTTGTGACGAACAGTTTCCTTTATAGATTTCCGGTAGATGGTATTAGTTGACTGAACATGTTGGATAACATGTGTTCCAATGTAAATGATGGACACTAACTGCATGTTAGATAACAACGTTAGCTAACATGCTAAACCAACATGTAGATAATGAGTTAGCGTCAATGAAAATGCGTCTTTAGAACGTTTAACTTATATAAAGATCGTTTAGACACTTCGAAATGAAGTCTTTACAAACTTTACTGTTTAGAGTGTACTGATATTTATGTTTTCAGTTAAGATGAGAGACCTGTC